>CAMAPF010001007.1:997500-1285000 GCA_945859915.1 Cuscuta epithymum
TACATACATACATACATACATACATACATACATACATACATACATACATACATACATACATACATACATACATACATACATACATACATACATACATACATACATACATACATACATACATACATACATACATACATACATACATACATACATACATACATACATACATACATACATACATACATACATACATACATACATACATACATACATACATACATACATACATACATACATACATACATACATACATACATACATACATACATACATACATACATACATACATACATACATACATACATACATACATACATACATACATACATACATACATACATACATACATACATACATACATACATACATACATACATACATACATACATACATACATACATACATACATACATACATACATACATACATACATACATACATACATACATACATACATACATACATACATACATACATACATACATACATACATACATACATACATACATACATACATACATACATACATACATACATACATACATACATACATACATACATACATACATACATACATACATACATACATACATACATACATACATACATACATATTGGATGAAATGTAAGTATATATTAAAAAATCATCCAAAAGTAACAAAATACATGTGTCCAAAATAACTATCTAAGCTAGTAAACTAACATAAGATAGCATATATATATATATGTATATACTTCATCCGTTCTTTTTTAATCGCAACACTTTCCTTTTATGGCAGTTTCAAAATAATTGCAACATTACCTTTTTAGGTAATAAAAATACCTGCATAGACTTAAATACCCTTCCTCATCCATTTAAAATCAATTTAATTAAATCCTACCACCAAATGTCTTATCCTGTTTTTCCTTGCTCCCACTGCTTATCTCTCTTCCTTTACATTCTATCCAAGGGTAGGCATCCAGCTTATTCCAACTACGAATCCACCCATCTCTATTTTCTTACATCTGGTTCTTATTATCTTTAACTTCCTCAGTTCCTTGCATATCTTCATCGTCTTCAATTTCTTTCTTACTACCATTTCTACTATCCATATTTTTCAATGTAACACGTCTTTTACAATTTCTCTCCTTTTCTGCACTCTGTTTCTTCCGCCGGCCAAAATGAAAAATCAGGAACATGTTTCGAGCTACTGGGCTCCGAGACTTGATTGGTAGAGGTAGATCAGATTCGACTGTTTCGGAGAATCCTCTTCACGTAATTATATTCCGGCAAAAGAAATATCTTGCGTTATGAATCAACGGAGAGACTAGAAGTGGGAGAAAATACGGAGTATCAATTACAAGGAGAGATCTCTGGTATCTTTACTGTAGCTTTGCATTTGGGAACTTTTTACTGTAGCACTTTATGTGTTGTACGTACGAGGGCATGAATGGAACTTTTTTACTTTCCTTGTATTTCTTAATTTGTGTGCCAACTCCATGTGTTGCAACTAATTCCGAACGGAGGAAGTATATATTGACTCATGTACTTATAAACGTTGACTTGTATCACTCATCATCTCAATAAGAAATAAAGCCCTTGTTTCCCCGTGGATTAGGTCAGTAGATGACCATATTAAATTTGTGTGCCTTTCTTCTTGCTCCTTTCTAGTTTTTCATATCGTGTGCGCGCGCGCTTAACCTTAACAACTGATATCAAAGCGAGGTTAGCCACCACCACATATCCGACCACCACCACCACTATTGCCCTGCGTCTTCAGCCTCACGCCACCAGCAGTGCGCTGCCGCAGAAGAATATAACCGGCAGATTGTAAAGGACTGGGATAATGGCAAGCGATGGAAAAGGGGCTATTATCCCTGTTTGGTGAGGAAGGAACAAGGACTTATATAGATGTCTTGACTTCTCTCTTGGGAGCCGCGTGGGGCTATTATCCCTGTTTGGTTGTGGAGGGCTTACAAAGTGGCCTCGGAGATCGGGAGCCGCTGAGGCTGTTGTTCCCGGAGAATGGAGGACTTACAAAGTTGCCTCGCAGATTGATTGCAGACCGAAGAGTCTGTTGTTCGCGGGGGCTTACAAAGTTGCCTCGGCTTGTTGGAGTTCTCGGCTGAAGAGCCTGTTTTCGCGAGGTTTTACAGAGTGACCTCAGATTTTGGGAGCCGCCGAGGCTATTGTCCCTGGAAGCGTCGAGGTCTTACTGATTTTGCCCTGACTTCAATATAAACTGGAAGGCTTATAAGTTGTTTCCAGTGAGAGTTTTGTGTTGAAACCACCCTCCATTAATTTCAATAGGGGTCGTAAACAGTTTACAGTGTATGGCCGAGGCTGCTATCAGTGACCACGGATTTCAAATGCCCGTGATTGTGCAAAGTCTCCGTTTAGCGAGGGCTCATCGTCTCCTTTACAGCGTTAGGTCACTGGTAGTACCTCACCAGGTGGTGGACATTCCACAATCTCAGAATCTCGATGCCTTTTAGAGTGCCTAGTTTGTAGGTGCCAGGCCAGACTACAGCTGTGATGATGTAGGGCCCTTCAAATTTTTTGGCCATCTTTCCTCCCTCATTGGGTTGACTGGCCATCCGTCGCCTGAGGACGTAGTCCCCCACTTGGAACTCCCGACCTCGGACTCGGGCGTCATAATAACTTTTGATTTGGCGCCGGTAGTTTTCCGACCTCAAGAACGCGTTCTCCCTTCTTTCGTCAATGAAGTTGAGATCGACTTGCATGTTTTGCTCGTTCAGCTCGGGGTTGTATGCTAGGACCCGCAGGGTCGGAATTGTGACTTCCGTAGGGGCTTTGACTTCGAAGTCGTAGCATAGTGAAAATGGAGTTTCACCCGTCGCCCTGCGGGGAGTTGTTCTGTAGGCCCACAGAATGTTGTGGAGCTCTTCCACCCAGCCTCCGCCTTCGTCTGAGAGTTTCTTCTTTAGACCTGCCAAGATTGTGCGGTTGGCATTTTCCACCTGTCCATTGCACTGTGGGTAGGCGACGGAGGCTGTGGTGTGTCTGATTCCCCAGCTGGCCAGCATGTCTTGGAAACTCTTGGCCTCGAATTGAGTGTCATTGTCCGTAATGAGATGATGTGGCACACCGAAGCGAGTGAGGATGTTCTTGTGGACGAACCTCCTACACTGCGCCTCGGTTATGCTGGTCAGTGGTTCCGCTTCTATCCATTTGGTGAAATAGTCGATGGCAACTATGATCCATCTGCAGTTGCCAGTACCTCGGGGGAGCTGTCCCACGAGGTCTACGCCCCATCTGGAAATAGGGATTGTTGTGCTTATGGGGGCGTAGTTCACCGCTGGACGTCCTGGGGCGTTCTGGAATTGTTGGCATGCCTCACAGTTGCGTGCCATCTGTGCGCAGTCTTTCGCCATAGTGGGCCAGAAATACCCCTGCAATAAGAGCTTTCTGGATATCGTGTGAGGCCCCTGATGTGCCGAGCAGACCCCGGTGTGTACCTCTTCCATGGTCAGCTTGGCCTCACTGGTATTGAGGCAGCGTAGGAGTGTACCGTTATAGGACCTTTTACATAGGACGCCATCCAGGAGGGTGTAGGTCGGAGCTCAGAGCTTAACAAGCCTGGCCTCGGCCTCACCCTGGGGCAGTTGCCCGTTGTCGATGTATTCTTTTAGGTCAGTAGCCCAGTCCCTCGGGATGGATTATACCTGATGTATGAGGGTCTGATGTATGCTTGGTGTTGACAGTTCCTCCACTTGAGCTATCTTGGAGATGTACTCAGGCGTGTCCGAGCTCAGTTTAGACAGAATGTCAGCCTCTTGATTCTGGGCTCGTGGTATCTGCAGGATCTCGTACATCTGGAAGGTCCCTAAGAGCTCCAGTGCAGCAGCCTTATATTCTTTCATCCGGGTCTCTTTAGTTTCACAGGAGCCGTTGATTTGCCCGACCACGAGCCTCGAATCGCATTTGATCCTCAGCTTTCCCGCCTGCATGTTAGCTGCAAGGCGTAGGCCGGATAATAAGGCTTCATATTCTGCCTCGTTGTTGGAGACTTTGAATGCAAAGCATAGTAAGCTCGGAAGCCCTGGCTGCTGAAGAGCCATCAGTGAGCAGTGTCCACCAGCCGTCCTCGTCAGTTGAGGCAACTGGGGTCAGATCTCTGGCAGTGCACTCTCCTACGAAGTCAGCGAGGGCCTGCCCTTTGATGGCCGGCCTTGGTTTGATCTCAATCTGGTATTGGCTCAGGAAGACAGCCCATTTGACCATCCTGGCCGAGCTCGTTGGGCTCCTCATTAGCTGGCCCAGTGGTTGGTGGGTGAGGACATGCACAGCGTGGGCCTGGAAATAGTGAGTCAGGCGTTTTACAGTCCATACTACTGCGAGTACAGTCTTCTCTACAAGGGAGTACCGGAGCTCAGCGTCGCGCAAAGTTTTGCTTATGTAGTAAATGGGCTTTTGAGCTCCATCTTCCTCGCGAATTAGGACCGAGCTCACGGCCCCATGGCTGACGCCAAGGTAGAGGTATAGTGTTTCCCCGTGCTCAGGTTTTGACAATACTGGCGAAGAGATAAGATATCGCTTGAGGTCATCGAATGCTGTCTGGCACTCGGGAGTCCACTGAAATTTTGCAGACTTCCTCATAATTTAGAAGAATGGCAGTGCGCGCTCAGCCGATTTGGAAAGGAATCGGTTGAGGGCTGCCAATTTCTCAGTTAACCTCTGGACTTCTTTGACATTTCGGGACGGCTCCATATTGAGTATGGCTTGCACCTTCTCCGGGTTTGGTTCAATCCCACGCTGGTTGATCATATAGCCCAGGAATTTGCCCCCTTGAACTGCAAATGAGCACTTCTTGGGGTTCAGCCGGAGATTAATCTTGTTCATGATTTTGAAAATTTCCTCTAGATCCTCAGCATGTGTGCTGGCCTTGTGGCTTTTGACTATTATGTCATCCACGTATGCCTCCATTGTTCTGCCGAGCACAGCTTTGAAGACCTTGGCTACCATGCGTGTGTAGGTGGCGCCCGAGTTCTTGAGCCCAAACGCCATGACCAGATAGCAAAAAATGCCCTCTGGAGTCATGAAAACTGTCTTCGGGGCGTCGAGCTCGTTCATGAAAATCTGGTGGTAGCCCCGGAAGGCGTCCAGGAAGCTCATGAGCTCACAGCCAGCTATTTCATCGACGAGCTGATCGATGTTCGGCAGTGGGAATGGATCCATTGGGCAAGCCTTATTGAGGTCGGTGTAATCAACACACATACGAAATGTTGGTGGCTTGGGTGCCAAAACAACATTCGCTAGCCAATCCGGGTATTCGACTTCGGCGATGTGATTTATGCTAAGGAGCATAGTCACCTCGGCCTTGACGAATTCCCTTCTGTTCGTAGACAGGTACCACTTGCGCTGTTTAACGGGCGTTGCGTTCGGATCCACGGATAGCTTGTGCGTGATTATGTCACGACTAATCCCCGGCATTTCATCGGGGCCTAAGGCAAAAATAACCTTGTATTTAACGAGAACAGAGATTATTGCTTGCCGCAGTCCTGGATTCAGGTTCGTTCTGATCTGAACAGCTCTTTCTGGGTTGGATTGATCCAGAATAACAATTTCCAATGTATCTACAGGCTCAACTCTGGGAGTTTCTTCCTCGAGCGTGGCCTGTGAGATAGTGTTGATGCGCATGTCTCTGGCCGCCATCCGTCTTGTCATCCTCATGTAGCAAGATCTGCCTATCTTCTGGCTACCTCTGCAGTAGCCGACCCCGGTTTCAGTCGGGAATTTCATGCAGAGGTGCCGCATGGAGATCACTTCTTCCAAATCCTCCATTGGTGGCCTCCCAAGTATGACATTGTAAGGACACTCCAGTCGCACCACCACGAACTCCACGGGGATCCTAGAGTGATGGGATCCATCTCCGAACTTCAGGGTGAGCTCGATAGGGCCCTCGGCGTCTATGGAGTCACCGGTAAATCCGGAGAGGGGAGTTCGGATGGGCCTCAAAGAGTTGAGATGGAGTTCCAGCTCGTGGAATGTCTGTATGTACATAATGTTGACGGAGGATCCAGTATCAACGTAGGCGCGGTGGATGATAGCTGTGTTCAGCTCACATTTCACCACCAGAGCATCCCTGTGGGGGGAAGGGAAGTTTGGCAGGTCACGGTCGGTGAACGAGATCACATCCGCCCTTGCTCTCTTGGCAATAGGTGGGGGGTTTGTGATCTCCCCCACATAGAGTCTATTGTTCCACCTTCTCCTTTGTGCGACAGTGTGTCAGTGTCCCCGCCTATGTTCCCTCTGACGATCATCCGGACCTCATGTCGTCGTCGCTGATTGCGCCTGTTATCTTCGGCCGAATCATCATCGGAGATCAACCCAATGTCTTTCTTGCGGGGGGAACGGTCAGGCTCTCGTTCGTCATCCCGAGGTCTGCGTTCGCGGCCACGCTTCTGGCCGGATTCTGGCTTCCGGACAAAGCATGTCAGATAACCACGGCTGCTTAGCTTTTCAATTTCCAGCTTCAGCGTGTCGCATTCGTCAGTGGTGTGGCCATGAAATCTGTGAAACTTGCAATAGGGGCCTGACTTGTCCCCTTGTTGGATTTCGTTGACCCGTGGGTCCCGAACCACCAACCCTTCCTGGTCAGCAGCCTCCAGAATGTGACTGACAGAGTGGGTTAATGGCGTCAGGACCTCAGGTGCCAGGAGCTTGGGACCAACCCAGGGGCGTCTGTTTCTGAAATTACTCCTGTTCCGGGGCTTGTCACCGTCGTCGCGGGG
Organism: Cuscuta epithymum; assembly: GCA_945859915.1. Taxonomy (NCBI): domain Eukaryota; kingdom Viridiplantae; phylum Streptophyta; class Magnoliopsida; order Solanales; family Convolvulaceae; genus Cuscuta; species Cuscuta epithymum. The sequence goes on from CAMAPF010001007.1 coordinate 1,004,236, forward strand.
TTTTTCCTCCCGCGGCTGTTTTGGCTTCTCCTGTTGCTTCTGTTCCTGCTTCTGGGGCTTTGCAGCAATTTCCTATGCCCTTTTACGGCTGTGCACTTCCTCCGCGAGGGCATAGTTCTGCCCGCGGTGGAGTGCCCGCTGATAGTCTCGTGGTGGGTCAATGATAAGGCTCCTTGAGAAACCACCAGTCCACAGGACCTCTTGGAGCATAGCGAGACGGGTGTTGTCATCAGCCCCATAGACCTTGGAGGTCTCCTCATTCCATCTTTCCAGGAACTTGCTCAAAGGCTCGTCCCTGCCCTGCTTAACCGACAGCAGGTAGGAGAAATGCTTCTTTGTCCTTACCCCTGCGGCGAAGTGAGTGAGGAAGCGGGTAGCTAACTCCCTCCATGAATCAATGCACTCATCGGGGAGATCATTGAACCACTCGTATGCCTCCCCTTCCAAAGTGGAGGGAAACATACGGCAGATATACTCATCGCTAGCGCCCAGCATATACATGCCGGACTGGTAGCGGGTATAGTGCTCCTGGGGATCAGTTTTACCCCCATAAAGCTGAATGTTGGGCCCCTTATACTTTGGGGGTATAGGGGCCTGCATGATCCGTGTGGTAAAGGGGGTTGTAGTCCTTACCCTCACAGTGACAGGCTCCTGGTTGATCTGAGCCTGGAGTTGCTGGACCTGGAGCGTCAGTGCTTCCAGCTGGGCATCACGTGTCGTTGGCTGGGGCGGTGGTGGTGGTACCGCTGCCACTGATGCGGTCCGCAGCTCATTGACCTGCTAAGTCAGGAGGCGGATTTGTTCCTCCCGCGGATCCACCTTTCGCTGGCGCCGTGGTGGAGATTCAACCTGCCGCTCTGGAGTCCTTCTCCCAGGTTGTTGCTGCTGTCGCCGGGGGATGTTGAGAACTGGGGAGTCTGCCCGATTAATCCCCCGGATGTTGGCAGACAGGCGTTGATTCGCCATAGATCTGTCCCCCAATCTAGAGAAGATGGGACGTTTTCCCACTTCGATCCAGGGATTGGGATTGTCATCATGTCGCAGGGAGGGGGACTGCGAGGAGTCCTCGGTGGTGACAGCATAGACACCTTCATCATTGGTGCAGCCGTAATCAACGCGGCGTGCAGTATACCTGGACGACAGTGGAGGTGGTGGCGGCGCCATTCTCTGTGGTGCCGCTGTGGGACGAGAAGTCCCCGCTTGTTGTGCCAGGGGCACAGCGTTCACAGGTGCTGCGGAAGCCACCTGAGGGATCGGGGGAGAGTGGGTCCCCGGAGTTGTCCTCTGGCGGGGAGGGGATTGATAGACCATTTGTGTTGGTCTCCCCTCCACCAGAGGGGCCTCAATAGAGCTTATCCTCAGAGACCGGGATCTGGAGTTCGCCGGTGAGATAGGTCTGGTGGCATGTGGAGCCCCAGTAGCCGCAGGCTGAGATTGCAGCGTGGGGAGCACCTGCTGCAACCCGGTGATGAGGGCGCCAACCGCCGCAGAGGGATCCACCATCAGAAGGTTCTGGAATTGTGGGATCACCTGTGCGGACGACATTGTCGCTGCATCACAACTAATCGAGATCTGTTGACACAGATCTGGGGAAGCACGCTGAATCTGACTGCGTAGATCCGCAGAAGCTTCAGCGACTTCTTTTCCCCTGGCGGCCCTTCTGGCGCCAGAAGTAGCAGTAGCTTCTAGCGAGGGCTCCACCCTTGCGACGGCGGCAGCAGCACGTCGACTTCTCAGAGTTCTCTTTCCAGCCATTGTTGTAGAAGAGTTTGTTATAGATCTAGAGAAAACCGGGAGGATCTGACTTGTTCACAGTTCGACTCTCAACGAGAGCACCAAAAACTGATGGATCGTCGAACCAGGGGTGGCCGGAATCCACCGAGAATGAGAGTAGGAAGGAGAGCGAATTGATCGGAAAGTGCAGATCGAAAAAGCCTTAGTATATAAGTCTCAAGAGTGCAATAGATTAAGCATCCCTTTCCACAAGTTGGAAGGTGATATTTATACTAAGGAGAAAGGGGAAATACTTGGAGGCCAAGCCAAAGATGCTAGTCTAGTAGGAGAAGGACACGTGTAAAGTTATTCTAACAAACTAACAACCTACTTTGATGAGAAGCAGCCACGTGTAAAGCTGATTGGAGAGAGAACCTTTGATAGCTGGCTGATTGATTATTCTTCTAACAGAATTCCCGCCAGAAGTCCCGTGTGGGTGCACGTGGACAACCTGGAATATTCCTTCAGGTTAGAGAGTGACGTGGCGGTGTCTCCTTGCGAGATAAATTTTTGCGGATCCCATCTACGGACTTGGCGCTTTATTCTTACCTTGGGGACTACTGAGGTCGATATCTGAGAGCTCGGGCTCGTGTTGAGAGGATCCGCCCTTTTGTCCTTTGTCCTGGGGATAGTTGACTGTCTGGCGCTTGATCATCGTTGACCACACGCTTGACTCCCGGAGTCAGATCTGGTACCGACCTCGGGTGCATCGAGGTCGGGCTCATAACTTGCCGAGTCTGATTGATCTCTGAGCCTGATGTCCTCCCGACCTCGGGGTCGGGATCGGTTGACTTTGTCATCCACTGAGTTTGGTTGGTTCCTGAGCTTGGTGTTTCCCCGACCTCGGCGGTCGCGGTCGGGTCAGCCTTGGATTGTGGACTTAGTACCTTCGCGCCTTTGACGGGCCTTCAATGCATTCTATCGGCGATCATGATATCCCTAAGGTGTATGGGAATATACTCCATCAATGACATAGACTTAAAGACTTCTTTTGGCACCACTTGGACATTGAAAGACATTCAGGTCATTCAAAGCCTTAAGAAGATGCTGATTTCTATTGGGAAGTTGGATGATTAGGGATTTGATATTAATTTTGATGAGGGACAATGGAAAGTTGTCACAAGGAATCTTGTAATCGCCAGAGGGGTACTTTATACATGGTTGAAGCTCCTGATGATGAGGTAAATGCAGTAACATTCATCCAGTTTACCACATGAGTGAAAAGAGAATGAAGATGCTCGTTGCAAGAGAAAGCTTCCAGGTTTGAAAAAGGTGGATTCTGAATTATGTGAACCTTGTTTACTTGGAAAGAAAACGAAGGTTTCTTTTGTGAAGACAGGACAGACACCGCAAACTTAGAAGCTGGAGCGAGTTTCGACAGATGTTTTTAGGCCAACACCAGTCTCTTTTTTGAGAGGGTCAAACTACTATGTGACCATTGATGATTCAACACGCAAGGTATGGGTCTATTTTCTTACCAATATAATTGTTGGGATTTGTTTCTACTCCACTATTAGGATTATTATTATTTTATTCATATCTATATGAATAAATTATAAGACTAATATAATACTAGAACTTCGGAAAATATATATTTTTTAAATTTAAATAAAAAAAGGTCGGAGTAATCATCGAGTTATCCAAATTAATCAATCCTACTCGCTACTCGGTTCTTGGTCGAGTTGCCACTGAGTAGCGATTTAACTACTTAGTCGCCGCATCCAAACTAACGGCATACTGATATTTTGATGCCGAATGCATGTCCTCTTGAAGTTCGTGTGTAGAGAAGGTTACCTGAACCCCTGTGGGTAAGCCCTAAGTTCGTGGGAATAGACATTAGAATTGACTAATATGATTCATTGACCATTCTTGTTTTCCATGATAGGAAATTTTTACGAAAAATCGCACTTTTGGTCTCTTAATTAGTCATCATATTGAAATTGTCATATTGAAATGTCAGGCCCGTGTTTCTAAGATCGGAAATATCACCCCCGAATTGACAAGTGAGTTGTAAATGTCATCCACGCCGTTTATTACGTAGTACTATTATTCTCAGCCTAATCTGCCTGGTCCTATCAGTTTGCGATCAGGAAGGTTTCTTTTTTCTGATTGACAAATTGAAAATGGATTTTGAGGAAAATATGGTAGGGGCAAGATGACAATGATATGATGCCAAATTGTTACGATCATGGTGGGGAGATGAAAAGAAGACGATTAAAAAGCTATGTAATTGCAACCCTGGACAAGGATGTCTCTCTGTTCCACTAAGCGCCCAAGAAGAATTTTTTTTTCAATATTGATGATCTTTGTTAATGTATAAAGAACCTCTATTTGTTGTAGTTCCAGTAGCCCTGGTGACCAGTATTAGAACACCCAAAACCTATTACATTACTTCTATTAGAAGTATTAACTAATATATAATACCTACCTATACTATATGCAAGGTAGTCAAAATCGCGAGTTTACTCGTAGGATCGTATGATTATACGATCCCCAGTAGCCTTTGCGATCCCGTTTCTACTGAAGATCGGAAAATTGTAAAATCGCTGGGATCGGCGTGTTTAATCGCAGAATCGTAGAATCGCAGCTGAGTCGCGATTCTATTTTATTATTTGTCATAAATTTGAAAGTCATCCGACTTTTAAGAAACGTCTGGAAAAAGAATCCCAAGGCGTCGAAACTTGTGGGAAACATGCGGATAGTTGAACGAAGCCGCTTTGAAATTTACAGAAACAGTCCTGCGTGAATCTCCTGTGCCTGCAATCTTTTTTTTTTCAAATTTAATATTTTTTCATCTCCATATCTTCTGCTGCTTCTGCGTCTAGTCCATATCTTCAATTCTTCATCTGTTGTTAGCTACTGCGTCGACCTCCAGGTAATTTTTATTTATATTTTTCAGTTTTTGTTTATAAGGTTTGGACTTTGGAGTTGTAGTATTAGAATCGTTCCTTTATAAGGTTTGGAGTTCGTTCTTTTATACGGAGTAATTAATAATATCTCCGTAGGAATTTTCAATTTAAAATAAAAGAAGTATTACCTCATAACATTAGTTTAAAATATTTTGCATTTTTATTAGTTTGTTACTTTGGTTTACGTCTTTTCTTCCCACCTTATTATTACGTTGGCAATTTATATGTTACTGTGATTCTTATTAGTTATGAGTTCTATTCAATATCTAATGATACATATATTTTTTATTAATCCATATATTATAACATATAATATACATACATATATAAAGTAGGATCTTACGATCCGAGTTACGATCCTATGATTTACGATCCTCAGGACTCCTACCGATCCTACGTAGGATCTCGAGTTTGACTACCGTGACTATATGAAAGTAATAGAAACAATAATAATAATAATAGTTGTTATTATTATTAGTATTATATAAGACTTCCTCTGCTCATATCACCTTACCTCCACTAGCTCTCTTGTTTTTGTGGAGGCGTCAGAGCGTGCTCTCACCATTTCCTCCTATTAAGATTAATAATTGGAAACAAAGTCAGAAAATTGAAGTTTAAAGCAAAAATAACTGGTTTTGGGATGCCTTAGATAAGCAAACCTCAGCAACTTGAAGAGCCCGCTCAGTTTTTTGTAATTTAGCCTTTTGCTCAAGGATGATATTCTGAAGCTGCACATTGAAAATAAGTCATAACCACATAAATTATATTTTTAAATTTTAAATCAATAAGTGGCACAATTTCCAAAATTATATACTTCATATTTTACCATTAAGGCATGTTCTCTTAGATTGAATTGTTGGTTTCGTCTATTTACATCTAATGTGATATGTTGAAGTCTGGTCGGGTCTTGTATAGTTTGCTTAGGTCTGGACTGACTGGTTTAAGTTGTAATACTACACATTGTGATACACACACAAATGGTCGTACTGTGTAATCCAGGATTCCAGGAAAAGAAAAGACAGCCTTTGGTCCACCGGAACTCTTGGAACTTGTATAGAAAGAAGTGCTCATTCATTAAAATTCTATATCTAATTTTGGAATTGTTCCTTGAAATCTTGAGACACCACCTTGTGTTCCATAAGACAGAGACGTTCTTAAGCTTTATTGATCCCAATTTTTTTCTTTTTATCAAGTCCCAACCACGCAGACAAGAGAGAACATATCTTAATAATTCCCAACAAGAACCAGAGTGGCATATTACCATTACCACTTTTAATGAAGAAGGTAAAAGTAAATGTATAGTGTATAGAACATTCCCAAATAGGATTGCCCAATTATTTCCACTTTTTCCCACAGAAAATTATCAAAAGAAGTTTGATGTCATTTTCAGAAATTACAATGTAATAATAGACTACTTATATCCAGTAGACAGGATAAATGAATAAATTAACAAATCTACTACTTCTAAATATGTTGCACGAGAGATAAAAATATATAACATTCAAAGGAAAATTAAAAACAGGATTTTTTAGAAACTAAATGCAAATTTTAGAAGCTTACTGTCAGTATTTTTTCATTTGATTCAGACAGTTGCTTCTTTGTTACAATTTTCTGGGCTTCAAGCTCTTTATTCTGATCATTCTTCAACTCAATTTCCTTTTGACAGCTCTCAGCCTGTTTTTCTAAAAGATCAGCTCGTGCTTGTGCTTTTCCAACCTGATCGTGAGCATCCAATGACCCTTTTTTCTATGAAAATTAAAAATCCAAAGCGATGTATATGAAAACAAGCTTGATACATAGGGAAAATTTTTAGAATGCAAAAACTAGAAAGATGTCTGCACAGATATATGGCTCACCTGCAGAGAAGAAATTTCTGCTTGCAATGACGCGATTCTATCTGATTTCACTTTTATGGTGTTCTCCTTGTCGAGAATCGCCTGATCCTTTCCATTCAGTTCTTGACCCTTCTCTTCAACGTATGATTCTACATGTTGAATTGAAAATAAAAATACTAATGACTGATTACAATTTCTTGAAGACGCATGAGAGGAAAAGGCAAGCACATTAACATCTGTCTTGCATCCCGGGAGAAAGCATGACAAACTGTTTGTCGGGAACTACTAAATATCTTTTCTCTTATGTGCGTAATAATAATATCTAACTCCGCCATGAGACCATTCTTTGGTATTTGGGTTGTCCCAAGCCAAGATAAAGGAGGAGGGTGTTGTGGTAGGCGCATGACGGCCAATAGTATCACTTAGTCACATCACATCACATGAATCAAAATATGAATATCACTACAGTTAAGTCGTCGCAGAAGTGACGCCTCATCTCTTCGTAAGTGGTGGTGTCAAATATGTAAGGGCATGCTACACTTCATAGGCCTGAGTGTGTTGACAAGAATGATAAAGTTGCTAAATCGTTTCCCCAAAAGCAGTGTGCCACCCCCAATTGCCCGGTGATGGTGTCAAATATGTGAGGGCATGATGGGAGTTGAGGTGGTGATAAGAATAGAAGGTGGAGTCTCTTACGGAAAAATCATATGAGGAAGTCGAGATTATGATGAGGAGGAATATCAGCGTTATGTGTGTGGAAGAAACTATGTGGGTTTGAGAGGATGCATGAGAAATTTGTCCTGGAGGTTTTAAGGTGTGATATTCGGGGAGAGAGAAAACCAGAAATGGAGCAAACATTATTGTGGCATGTGACTATGTTGAGGATGTGGTGGAAGTCTTTAGGATGATTGACCGCATTATGAGCATAGCTGGTGATAGGGGATGAGCATTACTTTAGTTAGTATTCCTAATAGCAGTATTGTAACTGATTTAGAGTTACCCTCGTACTGGTCCATCGACACTCTTGGGACTAGTATAAATAAAGGTATATTCATTAATAATATGATCGAGGCTTGACGCCAACTTCTCTTGCCTAGGGAAGAAAAGTTCTTCATCATAGTTGATTTGAATCTTCATTTTTTCATTCCAAACCACGCCTGGGGCTTAGAAATAATTCATTATCACATTCACACTACCATTGGCGGATACAGGGCCCAGTGCACCCTTAATTCGAATTTGGATAGGAGAAGGATGAATAATTCCTTTATTTAAATTTTCACATCATCATCATCATTTTCATTTACCCCAGTGCCACAAAGGCACCCACCTACGGTGGGGTAAGGGGGTCGGATGCACGCAGTCTTACCCCTGTACTAAGCACAGAGAGACTGTTTCCGGATGACCCATAGTGAAAATCGCGTCCAAAATTGCATGGACTGACTGTTGCTTCATAACAAAGAAGCGCAGACAGTTTAGTGAGCCATTTTGCTTTATTCCACCATATTCTCAAGCCAAAAAATAATAAATCTTTGGCTCCATTGCAAATGATGGAAAAAAACTCAAAAAAGTATTTGGCTGAAGTACCAGGGCCTGGATCACCCACATCCCCCTAGCTATACAGTTCATATTACTTTTTTTTTACAGATGCATTTCATACTACTTAAAAACTTCTTTTTCTTCAACACAATCCTACAAGCTTAGATGTGGAGAGTTCACCTGCCTGCAATGGAATTCTTTGAAAACCTGAGCAAAAGAGTAATATGCATTGGTATCATAGATCGTATTCCCTCCGTCCCTCTAAGATTGTCCCGTTTTACCATTTTCTTCCGTCCACTATTTTGTCTCATACCTTCTTTGGCAAATAACAGTAATTATAAAGACCAAAATATCTCTACTTAACAATTAAAGTTATGGAATTAACTCCACTATTCTGACACAACATTTAAAGTTACTGACATATCTACACCTACTTATTTCATATGTATTTCACTACCTGTTCCGTCATCATAATTGGAGCCCAGACATGGAAAAGTGGGTTTAAGAATTCGGTTTTGGAGTTCCCTCATTTGCACAGTAGTACGACAAGTTGTATTCCTTCAAATTTACTTTGTTAATTTGAAAAATTGATTTAACAAATATGTCCCAGCCAGCTACTTTATGAGGGCTAACTTGGTATGTTTGCCACTCCCTCTTGTAACAAACATAGGGGGGCGGAGGGAGTATTAGCTAAAGTTTCTTCCATCTCCTCTGCAGCACTCTACAACAATACCTATCTGTGGAAACTCTTATGGTTGAAAATGCAGATTGTCATCACAATGCTAAAACCGCTAGTTAGAATATATCATTTTGAAAAGGGAGGGTCGGCCAGAGATTTTGAATTGTGAACTCTATGAGAAGAAAACTTGGAACTACGCCAGCCATAAGTTCAGCTAATAATTAATTCAAATAACTTAATCGGAAGCATAGTTCTAAAGACAAACAAACCGGTTTAGCAAATAAGTAGATACTCTGTGATATATCAAAACAAAATTGTTCAATGAATCATATAGATAAAAAAAACGTCAACAAGGGTTTAGCGTGAGAGAGGTTGTGAACTAACCCAAAGTACGGATCTTAGACTTGAGACTTTTCAATTCGGTGGAAAAATCCTGACAATCGGATCTGACGAACTCAGCCTCAGTATCGGCGCCGACAAGAGTGCATGTTAGGGCCACAAGGATGACGAGTGCGACAGTCGGTCCGCGCCAACCCAAACCCCCAGCCATATCTGAAAACGAAGACAGCGAAGTTCCTGCGATCGGCACACAGTTGCGTCTTACTTCGACGCATGCGAACGGTTGTTCCTTTCCATAGAAATACAACACCAATTCAATTGGTCAACTTTAAGGGCGTCCCCTATTTGAACTAAGGGAGATTTTAATCGAGTTTGATTCCAACCAGATTATTAGGGGTCTCTGTTTGGATTTGGAATCGATGAAAATAAAGTTGTTCTCAAATATTAAATGAAATTTCTATCGTTACTTATTTGAATGGATTTTTATAGATTTTGATGTATTTCTAGATATATAAACATTCAACCACAAATCTTGTAGAATTCATCATATTTCAAAACTCATGATCTAGAACCATTTCATATGTTTTGGTTTATTAAGATAGGGAAAACTGTCAAATAGGTCCTCGAACTTTCATAAAAAAGTTAATTAAGTCCTTCTATAGGAGACTATGTCCGGTCGTCGCGATTTGGGGCGGTTCCCGGTGGAATATTTTGATGAAATTTTTTGACCATTTTATTCATCAAGTCTAGTTTACGCATACCAAATTTTAGCTAAAAATTTAATCGGGAGCGCATTCAAATTAATTCGAGAACGCAAAAATGCGCAGTTATCTTCAAGAATTAATTTGAATGTGTTCCCGATTGAATTTTTAGCTGAAATTTGGTATGGGATAAACTAGACTTGGTTAATAAGATGCTCAAAAAATTTCATCAAAAGATTCCACCGGGAACTGCCCCAAATCGCGACGGCCGGACAGAACCTCCCATAGAAGGACTTAATTGACCTTTTTTATAAAAGTTTGAGGACCTATTTGACAGTTTTCCCATTTAGATATGAACCGTTTCATGTGATTTGAGATGAATCATTTCCGCTACACATTTAATTTATTCATACCGATTCATGTCTCAAGCTGGTATTGGTGTTGTTTTCTTTTTGGCGGATCTAAGCCAATCCGCGACTAAAAGCAACGGTTTTACATTTAAAAAATTCAGCGGTTTGAAGCATCCGCCGTTTTCCAAACGGGCCCATTGATAGTGATGGACAGTTTACCCGAGGGGTAGCTTATCCGGGGGGTATTATGAGAATAACCTAGAGAGAAGTCAGAGCAAACAAGTAGGAGAGAGAGACGATTGTATTAATGAACTCGAGATGTTCTGGTCCTTTACAATGGGAAAAGGGGGTGCTATTTATAGTAGTAATAAATGCGATGAGAGTACACGTGGCGATAATCTAACGGCCGATGGGTCACCTCAATCGGGTGGCACTAGCATTCGCATGTGCACCGCATTGAATGCGGTGGGTGGATGTGATGTCGCATTAAATGCGGTGGTTGCTTGTCTCCAAAGGGAATCTTCGATGATTGAGCTGTTGGCCGAGGACTCTGTGCAGCCGAGGGCACTGTACAGCCGAAGGCTTCCCTGATGCTGAAGGCACCATGTGTGCCGAAGGCTCCTGGTAGCCGAGGGCTACTGTTTCACGTCGTTTTCTCCCAGTAGCTTCGTATGCTCGAAAGTGGCAGCCTTGTGAGATTTGGAGCCTTCGGCCAAGGAGGTCGAAGGCACCCCTGTGCGTGTTGTGGGCTTCTCGGCACTTGGGCCGCTGTATTTTGGCCTTGGGCGTGTCTTGGGCTCATTGGGCGTGTGCAGGAAAAGTAGGAGTCTATGGACTGGGGGTTCCTGGGCCATATACTCTATCAGGAGTCCCCCACTCCTTTTGCCGATAGGTACTTGAGGGAAAAGGAGTAATTGCGTTGATGCGTTGGCTCTACCGAAGGCTTACGCTTTACCGGAGAGCTACTGGTATTTGCTGAGGGCTTCCCCTCAGTCCCCCACAGGTCGAGGGTTTTCTGAGGGAAGTGTAGATAATAGTTGTACGCGTTGTGATGAAGGCTGCTCCATCATTGTCAGTGACTTGTGGAAATTTTCTGACATTCTGCTTTTGCCGGGGGGTGTAATGACGGATGTATCCGAGGGATACATGCGTTATTTGTAGATTTTTTGCATGCGGGAATTTTTGTTTTTAGTTCTGTGTGATTCCCGAGGGGTGTGCCCCAGTCCCCCACTCCTTTAGACCGAAGGCGAGTTCGGGCTGAAGGAGTTATGATGTTTGTGTATATCTCTGTGGGGTTGCAACATCGATAAACCAAAGGCTCATGCTGCTGCTTGCTCGAAGGTACTGGGTTGCATATGTCCACCGGAGGCTGTTGTTGATGATAGCCGAAGGCTGTCATCCGAGTATATTCTGATGGGTGGCAGCATTAAGAAACCGAAGGCTTATGCTGCTGCCAGCTCGAAGGTGTTTAGTGTAAATGGTTCACCGGAGGCTCTAGTAAGAGATAGCCGGAGGCTATCATCTGAGGTCGCCTCAATTGTTTCCAAATTAGAGTCGTTGGAAAAGAGCCGTTGGAGGGGGGGTCCACGTGGCACGCTTTTGTTGGCTGAAAGGGGGCGGGCGCCACCCATTGGCTGAAGAGGTGGCATGTAATGATGGGCTTTTAACCGGAGGCCCATGCTTCGAGGCTAACCGCGGTTGGGGAGCCTATAAATACCCCAAGTCCGAACTCATTTGTCCTTGTGCGATTTTGAGAGATAGCGGAGCTCTGCCAAAATTTCTAGAGAGAGAAACCCCTGCTTTCGATCTAACCAAGTTTCCGAGGTCAGTTCTTCGTCTGTTCTTGAGCCCCTTAGTATACTTTGTTATTCCCTCTTTTGATCTAGTGTTAGAGACTTCTAGGAAGCCTTCGGCTACGCTTTCTAAAGACATCTCTTCTCTTCTATCCTTCGCTCCCCTTCTGCCAAAATGTCGTCGCAAAGTGACTCTCAAGATATCTCGAGGGAGCCCTCTGTGGAACAGGAAAGCTACTCTGATGTAGAGTCCTCAAGCGAGCAGCCCTCGGCGGGAGATGACCTGGTCGTGGCCGAAGAAGTCCAGAAGAACCTCCGGGCTGAGCTGGCGGCCGAGGACTTCGAGTAGGTTGTGGAAGATGAGAAACTGGCCCTCGTCGTCCAAGTTGCTGAGGAGGAAGACGAGAAGGAGCGGAGGATGGTTACGGTTGCTGTTCCGCCCCTCCCAAGCAATGCGGAGGGCGGAAGCTCTCGGCCCCTTAATCCTGAGCCGCTGCGGGTTGCTCCCGGTAAAAAGAAGAAGAGGATGAGGGCTGATCCGAAGAAGAAACAAGCCGTTGTGGACGCTGGGCAGCCGGTGGGCATCCCCGAGGGACACTCTTACTTGGATACTGCGGCCCTCGAGGTGCAGACGAAGGCCGGGGAGGCGGAGTACTTCAAGACCCAGCTCTTGGCTGGACCGGCTGCGCAGGTGGTAGAGCTGGGCCCTGACGACGTGTTGCTACACCCCCCCCCCCCCGAAGGGTGTTTCGCGGTCCACATCCTCTCGGTGGAATTGGGCCTCAGGTTTCCAATCCACCCCTTCGTGCTAGAGTACCTGAGGTTCGTTAAGTTAGCCCACTACCAGTTGACGCCGAATAGTCATTCCTACCTAACAGGCTTTCTGGCCCTGTGTCGCTCTCGGAAGGTGGAGCCCACGCTTGACCAATTCTTCTTGTCCTTCAATTTGTGCCGGGGAGGTCACTCGCATGCCGGAGGCTTCGCCAACCTTCAGCAAGTGCCGGAATGGAGGCTCTTCTCCGAGGTCCCCTCTTCCCACAAGGGATAGAAGGACAGATTCTGCTTTATCCGTATGGCGGACAACCCCTTTCCGGCTGCCCTTAGGAACAACTTCAAAAGGCACCCGAAGGTCGGGAATGCGACCCTCGCGAAGAATGGGAGGAAACTAGCAGAGAAGCCGGCGGGGTCTGACAAGTTGATGACTATCAAGGACGCCACCCTCCCGAACGAACTATATTTCCTTGGCTTCCGGCGATATCGTCTGGCGGGGGAGAAGGACGAGAAGTACCCCGTGATTGATCGCGGGTTCCAGAGCGCCAGAGGTGGTCACCGAAGGCCCCCTTTTCGTGTACTTAGATCATTCCTGTATTTCTTCTTCATTGTCATAACGTAACTCCCTTTTTTTGCAGGACAAATCATGGATCCGAAGGCATTCGCAAAGCTATCCACGCAATTGGTCAAGGAGAAGAAGGAGGAGGAGGAGAAGGAGGAGGAGGAGGAGGAGGAGGGGCCTTCGACCCAGTCGCCGGTAGATGCCTTCTTCAAGAAGGACAAGACCCCCGAGGGTCAAGAGAGGGAGGGGCATTCAAAGGAGGCTGCAATTGCTGATGCCGGCAAAGATGCCGGAGGCTCCAAGGCGGGGGAGCTCAAAAGAAAAAACGCCGGGAAGGGCATCAAGCCTCCGGAAAAGAAGAAGCTGAAGGGGGATGCAGGGCAGAAAGCCCCCCTGTAGTGATTGTTGATGAGCTCTCCTCGGGCAAGCCTTCAGACTCCATCCCTCTAGAGGATTTTGATGAGGGGGTCTGGCCCCTGGAGAATGTGCAGTTCCCCATTAAGAAGGGGACTGCCATCATGCACGGCACCCTCGATCCGAGGGAGTTTCTGAGGGGTGTCACTCCCTCGCTGGATCGGTCCACCCTCGGCAGGTTCGAGGATGAAGCCCTCGAGCTCAAGGCCCTCCAGGCCTCAGTGTAAGGAATAAATGTAATCAGATTTTGATGATGCTAGGATATTTAGATTAGAATCTTAGAGTACCCCCCACTTAGATTCTATGTATTAGAAATTTTCAGTTGTAAGTATTAGTATAGTCGACAAACAGAGTTGCTCTATGTGGATCCTTTCAGAACTGCTAGGAAAGCTGCTCCATAAGAGTTGCTCATCAGAATAGCATCAGAGTTGCTCTTCAGAGAACTATCAGAGCTCGATGAAAATGTTCATCAGATTTCAACTTCAGAAAAGCATCAGAGTTCCCCTATCTAAGTTCATCAGAATCCAAGGTCAGGATACCATCAGAGAATCTCATCAGACCTGGATTGACACTTGGAAGATTTCGAAGCTGCTTTCAATGGCCGTATATCAAACGGGAAATTCCCTAACGGTTAGAAGATATTTCATCTAAGGAAAGCATTTAATGCTCATTTAATGAGCCTGATACGCTGTGGAGTAATTGCAGATGATTGACCGAGATTCCTGGAGAATATTATACAAAAATAGAAACCTGCCAAAACTGCGGGTCCAACCGGTCAACTCCACAGTATGCGCATTTAATGCAGTTGTCTCCTCCTCCAACGGGTAGACAACTCCCAGTATAAAAGGATACTCATGAAGAACATCCGAACGACTTTTGCTCTCCACAGTCTTTCTACAAGCTCTCTTGAGATTCAACTTCTACAATCTTCTACAAGAAAAAGCTTACGTTGGAAGATTAAATATTCAAATCTCTCAAACTCAACCAAGAGCAAAGTTCATACAGTTCTTCAATCTTCAAGAACTTCAACTGCATATCTTTTGTAACGAAGCAAGTTGGAGAAAACTCTGTTTTTCAGAACATCTTCTGCAAAGAAGGGCGTCCAAGTAACTGCAGTAGTGAAGTGGTGATACTTCCGGGAAGCTGAGTGAAAGGACCAGTCATCAGGATGCAGGACTGCATCCCGGGTGACAACTAGACTTGGAGAAGGCGTGGATAACTTCTTAAGTGCTAGGGACTAAGGCATTGTAACTGACGCTTTACAATCTTAGTGGAACAGTGGACTAGAGGAACACGTTGTTTCTTGAACCACTATAAAAACACTGGTGTCATTTACTTTACGCATTTACTTTCTGCACATTAGAACATAACTGTATAACTCTCCTAGAACTCGGACTCTGTGTTCAGCAGATCCTGTTCTCAGAGTTAGCAGAAGGGCATTTGCCTTAGCATTTGTTTGAGGCTACCCGGAACTCTTATCCGCTGCAATACCCAGTTCTGGTCATCAGAACTCGACCCTCTCTGATAAGTCAACTCTGACTTAGAGAAAAGTTTGAAAAATTATAACAGTCTATTCATCCCCCCCCCCCCCTCTAGACTGTTTGACCCTTCTACCCTTTTATCTGACGAGTATATGGCTGCCTTTGCCAGGAAATTTAGAAAGTTCATGAAGAAGGATGGAAGGAGTCCATCCTCCAGCAGAAGACCTCATCAGAAGACCAAGTCTTCTGAAAGCAATGGAGAGTACCTCTGCTACAACTGCAGACAACCAGGTCACTTCAAGGCCAACTGCCCCTTCCCTAGAGTGTCCAAGAAGCAAGGACAAGAAGGAGAGAAGAAATATGAAGATCATGCAAGAAGAAGGAAGGCATTGATCACTGAACAAGCTGAGAGAGATCCTCTCTCTGAATCAGAGTCTAGTTCCGAGTCTGACTCTGATGAAGCCTTTTGCTGCCTAGATACTAAGACCGAGGACCTCTGCCTCATGGCACAATCTGATGATGAGGTATACTCTACAGCTGATTCTATTTCTTCTTCGGTAGGCACAGCCTTAAATGATGATCCAATGTCATCATTTTGGGAAGAGTTCAAAACTATCCAAGACACTTATTCCTTGATTAAAGAGGAGAACAGTAAGCTAAAGTTAGAAATCTCTGACTTAAGAAAAGAGACTGAGTGCAAACTTAATCTCTTAATTAAAGAAAGAAACAAACTGGAAGCTGAAAATGAGTCTCTTCTAAAAAGAATAAGAAACATTGAGAATCTTGAAATCAGATATGATAGTCTTTTGAAGATGCAATCTTCAATAAAGAGTATTGATGATACTCATAATCTCACCTCTGGTCTTGGATATGTTGAACCCAAGTCTGGTGAGCCTTCTGTAAGGCCTAGCACCCAGGTTGTTAAAGCCAAAAAGGTTATGGTGTCACAGACTTGTAGCCCCAACTGTCATGCTAGTACTTCTGGTACTAAAGTTGTTCATGAGAAAGTCCCACCAGAGAGTCAAAAATTAAAGGCCAAACCAAAACAAATTTTGAAAACTAATGAACCTGGCAGAAGATTTAACAACAGGAAAAGTTTTTCAGAAAAATAACAATCAAAGGCAAACCTTTATCAGACATCCTCATGACAACGGTATCAGAAACTGCTATCAGAAAGGCAGATATCAAGAGAAAGTCAACTTTAGGCAAAAGAGGTTGTCTGGTCAACCTCAGAAGCCCAAGGCTAAACGTCTCTCTGCTCTTGATAGTATTTGGGACTTCTTTCCAACTAAGAAGGCTATGCAGAAGTATGCTAACAGAAAGCATGAACCTCACAAGCATCTGCCCAAAGTGAATCATACTGCTGTTTACCATGACTACCAGGTGGACAATGGGTACCATCCACCAAGGTTTCACTTGATGAGACCAAAATGGTACCAACTACCAAGACTCCATTACCCCCCAGGACCCAACATAGCTTGGGTACCTACATCTTCCTTTTAATTTTGCAGGAACTGTGTGCTGGAGCCATCTCAGAGCAAGAATGGTTTATTGATAGTGGATACTCCAGGAACATGACAGGTGACAAGAGTTGCCTATCAGAGTTCCAGAGATACAATGGACCTAGAGTTACATTTGGTGGAAATGATAAAGAAGGTCAAACAAAAGGAAGAGGGAAGCTGATCAACAACCAGATAAGCATTGATGATGTATCATATGTCAAAGGTCTGAAGTTCAACCTGCTGAGTGCTAGTCAGTTCTGTGACAAAGGCTACACAGTTGAATTCACCAAGACCTTATGCTATGTCAAGCATGAGACAACCAAGGAAGTAGTTCTTACAGCCAAGAGAAGAAAGAATATCTATGTTGTTGATTGGCAAACAGCAAAAGATGGTACTTGCCTGATAGCTAAAGACAATTCAAAGCTAAGCTGGGACTGGCACAAGAAGCTTAGCCACCTGAATTTCAAAACCATCAACAAACTGGCAAGGGAACACATTGTAGATGGTTTGCCAGACATTGTGTACAAGAAAGAGACCCTCTGCAGTGCTTGTCAGAAGGGAAAGCAAGTGAAGACTTCTTTCAAGCCCATAACTGGAGATCTTTCTACTAGTCCTTTAAATCTGATTCATATGGATTTATTTGGACCAATTGAGACTCCCAGTGTTGGTGGTAAAAGATACACTCTAGTCATGGTGGATGACTATTTAAGATACACATGGACTGTATTCCTAACCAAGAAAAATGAAACTCTTCAGAAGTTGCCATCTCTGTTAAAGCAACTTCAGACTGAGAAGAACATGAAGGTCAGGACAATCAGATCTGACAGAGGAACTGAATTTGTCAACAAAGTGATCAAGGATTTCTGTGATCAGAATGGCACTTTTCATCAACTCTCTGCAGCCAGAACACCTCAACAAAATGGTGTTGCAGAAAGGAGAAACAGAACACTGAAGGAAGCTGCAAGGACCATGATTGCTGAATCAGGATTGCCCATCAGATACTGGGCTGAAGCAATCAACACTGCATGCTACACTCAGAACAGGAGCATGATCCACAAGAATCATCAGAAGACCCCCTATGAACTGTGGAAAGGAAGAAAACCCAACATCAGCTACTTTCACATTTTTGGATGCAAATGCTACATCCTTAACAATGGAAAGGAGCATCTAAAGGTATTTCAAGAGAAGACCGATGAAGGTGTATTCATAGGCTATTCTAGCTCAAGTAAAGCCTATAGAGTACTTAACAGAAGGACCCTACAAGTTGAAGAATCCATCCATGTCAAGTTTGATGACAGCACCTCTGCTGAAGAATTATCAGAAACCCTGCAGAAGACTAATCTTGAAGACAAGAGTTCGGAAACATCAGAAGAGGTCACTATCAATTCGGTATTCTCAACCCCTCCTTCTAATCCAATTCTGATAGACAAAGATGAAGATGAGGATGCAGATGAAGAATCAGAAGATGAACAACCAGAGCTGCCTAGACAACAACTATCAGAACCTGATCTGACTTGGTTAAGCGATCATCCTCCTAATCAAGTAATTGGTCAAGTTACTAGTGGAGTTAGAACCAGATCTGCATCAAGAAGAGAAGCCATGTTCACCTGCTGCATTTCTCAAATGGAACCAATGAATGTAGAAGAAGCTCTAGAAGATTCAGATTGGATCAATGCAATGCAAGAAGAGCTGGCACAGTTTGAAAGGAACCAAGTGTGGGAACTTGTTCCCAGACCAAAGCATCATAATGTCATTGGAACCAAATGGGTATTCAAGAACAAAGCAGATGAAGAAGGCAACATTGTAAGGAATAAAGCAAGGCTAGTAGCAAAGGGCTATTGCCAAGAGGAAGGCATAGATTTTGATGAGACCTTTGCACCTGTTGCAAGACTGGAAGCAATCAGGATATTTCTAGCCTATGCTGCATACAACAACATCAAGGTCTACCAGATGGATGTCAAGAGTGCATTTCTGAATGGAGAACTTGAAGAGGAAGTCTATGTTAAACAACCTCCAGGTTTTGTCATTCCTACTCAATCCTCTTGTATCTACAAGCTTAGAAAGGCCATTTATGGTCTTAAGCAAGCTCCCAGAGCTTGGTATGACACATTGTCCCTATTCTTAGTGAACCATGGGTTTATTAAAGGAAAGGTTGACAAGACTTTATTTCAGATTTCTGCTGCTAATCACATTCTGTTAGTGCAAATTTATGTTGATGATATTATATTTGGAAGCACTAATCCAGAATTATGCAAGAAATTCTCTCAAGTTATGCAGAAGAAGTTTGAAATGAGCATGATGGGAGAATTAAGCTATTTTCTTGGTTTACAAGTCAAACAAGTTCCAGAAGGCATCTTTATCAACTAAGGGAAGTACACCAGAGACCTAATCAAGAAGTTTGGAATTGATGGGAAATCCTCAGTCAAGATTCCCATGAATGCTTCTCAAGGAATTGGACCAGATGATGAAGGCAAAGATGTTGATGCAACAACTTATAGAGGAATCATTGGATCTCTTCTCTATCTGACTGCAAGCAGACCAGACATAGTTTTTGCTGTAGGAATCTGTGCCAGATACCAATCAAAGCCCAAGGAAAGCCATTTGGTTGCTGCTAAGAAGATCATCAGATATATCAAAGGAAATCCAAATGCAGGCCTATGGTACCCCAAGGGAGGTAACTTTGAACTAATTGGTTACTCTGACTCAGATTTTGCAGGTTGCAGATTAGACAGGAAGAGCACCTCTGGTCACTGCCAATTGTTAGGTGGGAGACTTGTCTCCTGGTTTAGCAAGAAGCAGAATTCCATCTCAACAAGTAGAGCTGAAGCTGAGTACATTGCTGCTGGAAGCTGTTGTGCTCAATTACTCTGGATGAAGCAACAACTCAAGGATTATGGAGTGCAAGCAAAGGAGATCAAGCTGCCGTGTGACAATACCAGTGCCATTGCCATCACCCAGAATCCAGTGCTGCATTCCAGGACCAAGCACATTGAGATCAGACATCACTTCATCAGAGATCATGTGGAGAAGAAGCACATCTCAATTGAGCATGTTCCAACTGAAGATCAGCTTGCAGATATCCTAACCAAACCCCTCTCTGAGGCAAGGTTTAACAGGTTAAGAGAAGAATTGGGAATGATGGATGATCTTCCCAGGGATGCTTGAATCAGAATTGAAGAAGAATCGGATGTGGTTTTCATCAGAATGCCCCACCTCTGATACCTGAGCTCTTATCCATCAGAGGACCTCGTATCAGAATACCCCTCCTCTGATATACACGGGTGTCTTTTCATCAGAGTGGCTGTGGACTTAGCAAAATTTCCTAAAATTTGGGCGAACTCATTTAGATGGACCGGAAGTTACTATTCTACCCCCGATAGTTATTTCCATAAGTGGAAACGGCTTTTCCGCCCACAATCCATTAAATGCGACCTCGAAACTCCAAGTTATATCAAACGTCCACTAACCCAAATCAATTTATACCCAAATCAGCAAACCTAAACCGCCACTGCAATTTTACTCTTTGTCCTCAAGCGTTATCTCTCTAAAACTTCATACTTTCAGATTTTCTCAAATCTCTTCTACACTTGCAAATGAAGTTCATTAACATCACCGACCTCTCAGAATCTGAATCCAAGGCGCTTGTGGCTAACATTTCCACTGGGATGAAGGTTGACATGTCGTCACTGCCACTTTTGGCAGAAAACTCAAAAGTGATGAAGGCAGTCATTGCCGGAATGAATGACTCGCAGCTGACCAAGATAGTGGCTCACCCTTATGAGCGCTTCAGCAACTTAGATGTGGCCGAGTTCTATCTCAACGCCCACACCTCCGGCAACGCCATTCACTCTCAGGTCCAGGGGAAGGACTTGAAAATTGACGCCAAGGCCCTGAATGAGTTCTTCAACATCGAACTCGATTCGCAATATGCAGATACTCCCACTCTCATCGACTGGAATCAGTCGAAGTCTCTATGGAAACATTTGTGGACACCTACTGCCGGCCAGATGCCACCGGAGTAGACAAACTCTACATGAAGAAGAACTTGCTCAAGAAGGATTTTGAGCGTCTGATGAGCATCATGCACAGATGTTTATGGTGTAAAACAAGTTCTACTGACCAGATGAACAACGCCAACTCAAAGGCCCTCTATGCAGTTCATCATGGGATGAACATCAACTGGGGGAAGGTAATGTATAAATCCCTCACTGAATCAGTGGAGAAGAAGGACAAGAAGACAGGCCTATTCACTACAAAGATGGGCCACAGTCTTCTCCTCTCCAAGGTTATTGCTTGTCAAGGAGTGACTCTCAGGAATCCCTCAAAAGTTGACCACTCCAAGACCATCTTCCTCACCTCATCTCCCAAGATGCATGTGGCCATTGCTGCTGAACTGAAGAGGGAAGATAGGCTTGAGCAGAACAGGGATAAGGTGGCTGCTAAGTCAAAACCTGCTCCTACTAAGCCTAAGAAGATACTTCAGAAGCAGCAAATGGCGACACCTGAGAAAGTTGCACCAGAGGTGGATGCATCAGAGGAGGATGCATCAGCTGTGGCCCCAGTCAAGAAGCTGAGACAGAAGAGGAGAAGGAGAGCTCTCATTCAGAGTGACTCTGATAGCTCCAAATCCCCTATCAGAGTACCAAAGAAGAAGAAGAAGGCCAACTCTCCTCCCAAGGAGTCTGCACCTCAGGGGGAACCAACATCAGAAATGGATACTGCTCGAGAGGAACCAGCACCAGAGGTTGCTGATACTCAGGGGGAACCTGAGCTTCCCTCCCTGCCTGCTGATCAAGAGGCAGCTCTGGTGATTCCTCCCTCTCCAGTACATCAAGCTCCTGAGGATGATGAGATTCAGGAAGATATCCTCTCAGCTTTGAACAAGCAATTTGCCAGAATGTTACAATGGAGGAAGTGGAGATTGGGACCACTCTCTAACATCTTGAAGCATTTTGGATTCTACTCTGCTGAAGAAAAAGAGGTATTCAACTGGACAGGCACTGATGATGTGATCAAGTGCACTGATTTGAACTTTCTGGAATCTGTCCTAGCAGAGAAAAAGCGAGCCTTCAAAGGCAAGGGTCGTCTGACAGTCTCAACTGTAGTTGAGCATGCTGCATCAGATGTCCCCCCTCTCACTGAGCAAGAGGTACCTCTCTTTGAAGCTTGGCTGACAGAAAAGACAATGAGGGATTCTCTTGAACCTCAACAGCAAGCTGGAGGACCTTCTGATGCAGAGCTGATCTTTGCACATCTCATTGCTGATTGGAGAAAAGCTCAACACCGGGACATTGAGGTAATCCCTGTTTCTCCCATTCCCCTTATTGTTGATCATCCAACTCCCTCTCCCCCAAAATCTCCTTCACCCAAACCAACCACACCAATCACAACTCCACCCCCATCTCCCCTACAACCTCAGAAAACCCCAACTCCCTCACCAAAGAAAACCTCTTCTCCATCTCCTAAGAAACCCCCCTCACCTAAACAACCCTCACCCTGTCACCAGATAACCCCCATCAGAAACCGTTCACCATCACCTCCTCCATCACCCAAACATCAGAACACCCCCGCTCAGCAGACCTCACTACATCAGAGCTCTCCCCATCAGAGGACCAAGTCTGCCTCACCCCCTCCTCAGCAGAAGCCATCTTCCAAACCGCCCTCGACTCAACACTCTGCAGCATCTACTCCTAAGAGAAAACCTGTTGCGAGGATTCTCTCCTCCTCTGAGGACAATGATGGATTTCTCACAGCTTCAATGGCTGGTGATCTTCAGTCCACCAAGAGGAAGACTCCTACCCCTCCTCCATCCCCTGCTCAACAACACCCTCAGAGAAGTGATATACCTCTGCCAGAGCCTCCAAAGGAAGAAGTCCTCATCCCCTTCAATGAATTTGTGGAATCAGCAGAAGAGTTTGGAGACCAAGTGATTGCTGGACTGAACAAAATGCTTGTACTGAATCAGAAGCATGATGCTCACCTTGATTTGGTTCAGTACAACATTGAGTCAGAACTTGCCAAAATCTCAACCACTATCTCTACGTTGGCAACTACCTTCCTCAGCTACATGAAGACTTCCAATGAGAAGGTAGACAACATTGCCATAGAGGTTGCCAGCTTACATACTGTCCTATTCTCACAATCTCAGACTCTGACAGCTCAGGACAAGGCAATCCAAGAACTGTCTGATGCTGTTGATACTCTCCAGTGGTCTCATGACAAGAATACAGAGTGTAAGGAATAAATGTAATTAGATTTTGATGATGCTATAGGATTAGAAAGTTAGAGTACCCCCAATTAGATTTTATGTATTAGAATTTTCAATTGTAAGTTTTAGTGTAGTCGACGATCAGAGTTGCTCTGCTTTGGATCAGATCAGAAGTGCATCAGAATTGCTCGACCAGACTTGCTCTGTGAGAATTGCTCCATCAGAGTTCTCTTATCAGAAGTCTATCAGAGTTGCACCATGAGAGTTGCTGATAAATTGGACATCTGATAACCGATGAGAGTTACAGATCAGAGGTACTCATCAGCGGACCTATCAGAGTCAGAATTAGAGTTCAGTCATTGATCAGAAAGCCATCAGAATTCAACTCATCAGAAAGCCATCAGAACTCAGGAAGCCATCAGAATCCAACACATCAGAAGAGCCTGATCAGAGCCCGACTAACACTTAGAAGATTCCAAGCAACATCCAACAGCTATGAATCCAACGGGTAAAAACATCCAACGGCTAGAAGACTATGGATGAAAGGAAAGCATTTAATGCACATTAAATGAGCCTGATACGCTGAAGGATTGATTGCAAATGATTGACCAAGGAATCCGGGAAGATATATTTAAATATAGAAACCTTCCAAAACGGCGGTCAAGTCAACTGTACGCACATTTAATGCAGTTGTCTCCTCCTCCAACGGGCAGACAACCTCAGTATATAAGCTACACACCGAAGAACAGGAAAACAACTTTGCCAAGAACTCTTGATCCATTTTCCGAACACACTTCTTGAGATTCAACCTTCATAACACTCTACAAGAAAAGTCAACGTTGGGAAGATTCAAACTCCAAATCTTTCATCCCCAACAACGAGCAAAGTTCATCCTGTTCTTCAACTCTTCAAGAACTTCATCAAACATCATTTGTAACGAAGCAAGTTGGAGGAAAAACTCTGTTTTTCAAAGGATCTTCTGAAAAGAAGGGCGTCCAAGTAACTGCAGTAGTGAAGTGGTGATACTTCCGGGAAGCTGAGTGAAAGGACCAACCATCAGGGCGTGGAATTACATCCTGGGTGGCATCTAGACCTGAAGAAGACGAGGAGTGCTTCTTAAGTGCTAGGATTTAGCTTTGTAACCGATCTACTTCAAAGCTAGTGGAACAGTGGACTAGAGGAACGCGCTGTTCCTTGAACCACTATAAAAATATCCGGTGTCATTTACTTTACTGCAATTTACATTTCTGCACTTAGGATATTAACTGTTAACTCTAAGACTTGGAATCTGTGTTCAGCAGATCTTGTTTTCAGAGTTATCAGAAAGGCATTTGCCTTAGTGTTTCTGAGGCTACCCGGACAGATCAGAATCCGCTGCCAAGGCCAGTTCTGATATCAGAACCAGCCTTTCTCTGTCACCAGAATCAGACATTCTCTGATAAGTCATTTTGGACTTAGAGAAAATTTGAAAAACCAATCAGTCTATTCACCCCCCCCCCTCTAGACTGATTACCATATTAAACGGGACCAACAAGTGGTATCAGAGCCTCCTTGTTCTTGTAATCTTTTAGGTTACTCTCTGAACAAAGATCCACTTGTTCTTAGCCTCTATTTATTTGTTATTATGGATAACTCTCTTGCAAAGCACCTCATGTTTTCAGATCAGAAGTATGATGACTGGAAGATCAGAATGAAAGCACACCTCTGCGCTCTTCATGATGAAATGTGGGAAGTCCTTGAAGAAGGACCTTTCACCAAATTTATGAAGGTGAATACTGAGCATACTATTGACAGGACTCAGCCGGAGATGATTGAGAAAGCCAGATCAGAATGGACAAAGGAAGAGAGGAGACAGTACAATCTTGACAATATTGCCAAAGATATCCTCTACAAAGCCATCGACAACAGATACTTCAACAGAATCAAGAAGTGTTGAACTGCCAAAGAAATATGGGACAAACTTGATCTCATAGGAGCAGGTGATGAACAAGAGAGAGACAACAAACTGACAATAGCTATGAAGAAGTTTGATGACTTCAAACTTCTACCTGAGGAATGCATAGCTGAGATGCATGCCAGACTTCTGATTCTTACCAGTGAGATATCCGAGCTTGGGAAGGAGCTCACAGTTAAAGAAGTCAACCTGAAGATTCTCAGAGGACTGCCCCCAGTCTGGAAGATGAAGGTTATTGCTGTCCAAGAAAGCAAGGACATCAAAACCTATCCCACAGAGAAACTGATATCTGATCTCAAAGCCTATGAGTTTGAGATGCATGATGAGAAAGAAGAAGTGCCAGATGAGAGAACCACAACTGCTCTTACTGCCAGCACTTCTAAGGCTACAAATTTTGATCCCTCAACTCTTCTATCTGATGAATATATGGCTGCCTTTGCCAGAAAATTCAGAAAATTTATGAAGAAAGATGGAAGGAGTCCATCTTCCATCAGAAGACCACATCAGAAGACCAAATCTTCTGAAAGCAATGGAGAGTACCTCTGCTACAACTGCAGACAGCCTGGGCACTTCAAAGCAAACTGCCCCTATCCAAGAGTGTCCAAGAAGCAAGGACATGAAGAAGAAAAGAAACCAGATGATCAACACAGAAGAAGAAGAGCATTCGTCTCAGAGCAAGCTGAGAGAGATCCACTCTCTGAATCAGAGTCCAGCTCAGACTCCGACTCTGATGAAGCATTCTGCTGCTTGGATGCAGAAACTGAAGACCTCTGCCTCATGGCACAATCAGATGATGAGGTATGCTCTACTTCTGACTCTATTTCTTCTTCGGTAGGCACAGCCTTAAATGATGATCCAATGTCATCATTTTGGGAAGAGTTCCAAACTATCCAAGCCACTTATTCTTCTGTTAAAGATGAGAACAGTAGGCTGAAAGTTGATATCTCTAATCTAAGAAAAGAGACTGAGTGCAAACTTAATCTCTTAACTGATGAAAGAGATAGACTAAAGGCTGAAAATGAGTCTCTTCTTAAAAGAATAAGAGACATTGAGGAACTTGAGAATAGATATAATAGTCTTCTGAAGATGCAATCTTCCATGAAGAATATTGGTGACTCTTATAACTTCACCTCTGGTCTTGGATATGTTGAACCAGAGTCTGGTGAGCCTTCTGTAAGGCCTAGCACCAAAGTTGCTAAGGCTAAAAAGGTCATAGTGCCACAGACTCTGAGCCCCAATTGTCATGCTAGTACTTCTGGTACTAAAGTTGTTCATGAGAAGGTCATACCAGAGAAACAAACTCTAAAGGCCAAACAAAAACAAGGTTTGAAAACTAATGAACCTGGCAGAAACTCTAACAAGAGGAAAAGTTTTCAGAAAAATAATAATCAAAGGCCTAACCCTATCAGACAATCTCATGACAATAGTATCAGAAACTGCTATCAGAAAGGCAGATATCAAGAGAAGATTAACTATAGGCAGAAGAGGTTGTCTGGTCGACCTCAGAAGCCTAAAGTTAAGCGCTCCTCTGATCTTGATAGTATATGGGACTTCTTTCCAACAAAGAAGGCTATGCAAAAGTATGCAAACAGAAAGCATGATCCTCACAAGCATCTGCCCAAAGTGAATCATACATCTGTTTACTACAACTACCAGGTGGACAATGGGTATCATCCACCAAGGTTTCAGTTGATGAGACCAAAATGGTACCAACTACCAAGACTGCATTACCCCCCAGGACCCAACATTGCTTGGGTACCTAAATCTTCCTTTTAATTTTGCAGGAACTGTGTGCTGGAGCCATCTCAGAACAAGAATGGTATATTGACAGTGGATGCTCCAGACACATGACAGGTGACAAGAGTTGCCTATCAGAATTCCAGAAAATCAATGGACCCAGAGTCACTTTCGGTGGAAATGACAAGGAAGGGCAAACAAAAGGAAGAGGGAAGCTGATCAAGAACCAGATAATTATTGAAGATGTCTCATATGTCAAAGGTCTGAAATTCAACCTCCTAAGTGCTAGCCAGTTCTGTGACAAAGGCTACACAGTTGAATTCACCAAGACCTTATGCTATGTCAAGCATGAGACAACCAAGGAAGTGGTTCTTACAGCGAAAAGAAGAAAGAACATCTATGTTGTTGACTGGCAAACAGCAAAAGATGGAACCTGTCTGATAGCAAAGGACAATTCAAAGCTAAGCTGGGACTGGCACAAGAAGCTTAGCCACCTGAATTTCAAAACCATCAACAAACTGGCAAGGGAACACATTGTAGATGGTCTGCCTGACATTGTCTACAAAAAGGAGACCCTCTGCAGTGCGTGTCAGAAGGGAAAACAAGTGAAGACATCATTCAAACCCATAGCTGGGGATCTTTCTACTTGTCCTCTAAATCTGATCCACATGGATTTATTTGGACCAGTTGAAACTCCCAGTGTTGGTGGAAAAAGATATACTCTTGTTATGGTTGATGACTACTCAAGATACACATGGACTGTGTTTCTAACCAAGAAGAATGAAACTCTTCAGAAGTTGCCATCTCTGCTAAAGCAACTTCAAACTGAGAAGAATATGAAGGTCAGAACAATCAGATCTGACAGAGGAACTGAATTTGTCAACAAAGTGATCAAGGACTTCTGTGATCACAATGGCACCTTTCATCAACTTTCTGCTGCCAGAACACCCCAACAAAATGGTGTTGCAGAAAGAAGGAACAGAACACTGAAGGAAGCTGCAAGAACTATGATTGCAGAATCAGGACTGCCCATCAGATACTGGGCTGAAGCTATCAACACTGCATGCTACACTCAGAACAGGAGCATGATCCACAAGAATCATCAGAAGACCCCCTACGAGCTGTGGAAAGGAAGAAAACCAAACATCAGCTACTTCCATGTGTTTGGATGCAAGTGCTATATTCTAAACAATGGAAAGGAGAACCTGAAAGTATTTCAGGAAAAGGCTGATGAAGGTGTATTCTTAGGCTACTCAAGTTCAAGCAAAGCCTATAGAATACTTAACAGGAGAACTATACAAGTTGAAGAATCCATTCATGTCAAATTTGATGATGGTTCCTCTGCAGAAGAACTATCAGAAACCCTGCAGAAGATCAATCTTGAAGACAAGATTTCAGAACCATCAGAAGAGGTCACCATCAATCCTATATTCTCAAATCCTCCTGCCAATCCAATTCTGATAGACAAAGATGAAGATGAAGATGATGTATCAGAAGATGAACCATCAGAGTTGCCTAGACAGCAACTATCAGAACCTGATCTAACTTGGTTAAGAGACCATCCTCCTAATCAAGTGATTGGTCAAGTTACCAGTGGAGTAAGGACCAGATCTGCATCTAGGAGAGAAGCCATGTTCACCTGCTGCATTTCCCAGATGGAACCAATGTGTGTGGAAGAAGCTCTAGAAGATTCAGACTGGATCAATGCAATGCAAGAAGAGCTGACACAGTTTGAAAGGAATGAAGTGTGGAAACTTGTTCCCAGACCAAAGCATCAGAATGTCATTGGAACCAAATGGGTATTCAAGAACAAAGCAGATGAAGAAGGCAACATTGTAAGGAATAAAGCAAGGCTTGTAGCAAAGGGATACTGTCAAGAAGAAGGCATAGATTTTGATGAGACCTTTGCACCTGTTGCAAGACTGGAAGCAATCAGGATATTCCTAGCCTATGCCGCTTACAACGACATCAAAGTATACCAGATGGATGTCAAGAGTGCATTTCTGAATGGAGAACTTGAAGAGGAAGTCTATGTTGAACAACCTCCAGGTTTTGTCATTCCTACTCAATCTTCTTGTGTCTACAAGCTCAGAAAGGCCCTCTATGGTCTTAAGCAAGCTCCCAGAGCTTGGTATGACACATTGTCCCTATTTTTGGTGAACCATGGGTTTACTAAAGGAAAGGTTGACAAGACTCTATTTCAAATTTCTGTTGCTAATCATATTCTGTTAGTGCAAATCTATGTTGATGATATTATATTTGGAAGCACTAATCCAGAATTATGCAAGAAATTCTCTCAAGTTATGCAGAAGAAGTTTGAAATGAGCATGATGGGAGAACTCAGTTACTTTCTTGGATTACAAGTCAAACAAGTTCCAGAAGGCATCTTTATCAACCAAGGAAAGTACACCAGAGATCTCATCAAGAAGTTTGGAGTAGATGGAAAATCTTCAGTCAAGATTCCAATGAATGCATCTCAAGGCATTGGACCAGATGATGAAGGCAAAGATGTTGATGCAACAACTTATAGAGGAATCATTGGATCTCTCCTCTATCTAACTGCAAGCAGACCAGATATAGCTTTTGCAGTAGGAATCTGTGCCAGATACCAATCAAAGCCCAAGGAGAGCCATCTAGTTGCTGCTAAGAAGATTATCAGATATATCAAGGGAAATCCAAATGCAGGACTATGGTATCCTAAGGGAGGTAATTTTGAACTAATTGGTTATTCTGATTCAGATTTTGCAGGTTGCAGATTGGAAAGGAAGAGTACTTCTGGTCACTGTCAATTGCTAGGAGGGAGACTTGTCTCCTGGTTTAGCAAGAAACAGAATTCAATCTCAACTAGCACTGCTGAAGCTGAGTATATTGCTGCTGGAAGTTGCTGTGCTCAATTGCTCTGGATGAAGCAACAACTGAAGGGTTATGGAGTGCAAGCAAAGGAGATCAAGTTGCTGTGTGACAATACCAGTGCCATTGCCATCACTCAGAATCCGGTGCTGCATTCAAGAACAAAGCATATTGAGATCAGACATCACTTCATCAGAGATCATGTGGAGAAGAAGCATATCTCAATTGAGCATGTACCAACTGAAGACCAGCTTGCAGATATCTTAACCAAACCTCTCTCTGAGGCAAGGTTTAACAAGCTAAGGGAAGAACTGGGAATGATGGATGATCTTCCCAGAGATACATGAATCAGAGTTGCAGAAGTATCAGATGTGGATTCATCAGAACACCCCATCTCTGATACCCGAAACTCTTATCCATCAGAAGCTTGAATCAGAATTGCAGAAGCATCAGATATGGATCTATCAGAACTCTCCACCTCTGATACGCTTATCCATCAGAGAACCCTATGTCAGAATACCCCTTCTCTGATATATGGAATGTTATTCATCAGAGTGGCTGTGGACTTAGAAAAATTTCCTAAATTTCGGGCGAGACTATTCAATAAACTGGGTTTTACCTTTTTACCCCCGGTAGTTATTACCATTTTTGGAAAACGGCTTTCCGCCCACATTCCATTAAATGCGACCTCGAAACCGCAAATTATATCAAACGTCCACTAACCCAAATTCATATATACCCATTCTGAAAACCTAAATCGCTACTGCAATTTTTACTCTTCATCCTCAAGCTTTATCTCTCTAAAACTTCCAACCTTCCGACCTTCTCACTAACCCGAAATGAAGTTCATCAACATCAACGACCTCTCCAAGGATGAAATCAAAACACTTGTAGAAAACATTGTAACTGGCATGCGTGTTGACATGTCAGCCCTGCCTCTGTTAGCCGAAAATCAAAAGGTGATGAAGCAAATCATCCAAGGGATGCATGATTCCCAGTTGAGCAAGATTGTTGCACATCCGTATGAGCAATACAGCACGAAGGATGTTGCTGAGTTCTACTTGAATGCTACCATTACTGGTGAAGCCATTCATTCTCAAGTTCAAGGCAAGGACTTAAAGATTGACGCCGATGCTCTAAACGAGTTCTTTGGTGTTCAACTCGACTCTCAGGACCCAGACACCCCCACCCTGATTGATCTAGACACAGTGGACATCACTGTAGAAACCTTCGTCGACATCTATTGCAGGCCTGAGGTCACAGGGATTGAAAAACTATATATGAAGAAGTTCCTATTAAAGAAGGACTATGAAAAGCTGGTCAGCATCTTGCACAGGTGCCTTTGGTGCAAGACCGGATCCACAGATGAGATGAACAATGCAAACGCCAAGGCGATTTATGCAGTTCATCGGGGAATGAACATTGACTGGGGAAAGGTAATCTTCAAATCTATTTCTGAATCAGTGAAGAAGAAGGACAAGACGACTGGCTTATTCTCAACCAAGATGGGCCATGGTCTTCTCCTCTCCCAAACGATCAAAGCTCAAGGACTGGAACTCAGAAATCCCTCCAAAGTTGACCACTCCAAACTCGTCTTTCTCACTGCTTCTCCAAAGCTAAATATTGCTGTTGCTGCTGAACTAAAGAGAGAGCAACGACTAGAGGAGAAAAGAGAACAACTGGCTGCTAAGCCCAAAGGTGTCTCCAAGAAGAAGCCTCTGCAGAAGCTCAAGGCAACTACTGAGAAGGATGCATCAGAGGAGGATGCATCAGAAGAGGATGCACTAGTTGTGGCACCTATCAAAAAGCTCAAACAGAAGAGGAGAAGAAAAGCAATCATTCAGAGTGATTCTGATAGCTCCAAATCTCCTATCAGAGTGGCAAAGAAGAAGAAGAAGAAGGTTCTCTCATCCCCTAAAGGATCAGCACCTCAGGGGGAACCAGCACCAGAGTTGGCTGCTGCACTGGTGATCTCTGATGCTCAGGGGGAACCTGAGTCAGAGGTCCAACCTTTATCTGCACCAGACCTGCAAGTCACCAAGTCTCCAACAGAACAGCTAAACCCTACTACTGCTCTGGACAGACAGTTTCAACGGGTATTAACTTGGAGGAAGTGGAGAATGGGACCTCTGCAGCAAATCCTTGCTCAAGCTGCAGTCTTTGAATCTGAGGAAGAAGAAGTCCTCAAATGGGCAGGTATAGACGATGTTTCACTATGCTTTGATCTTCAATTCTTGCATTCTGTGTTGGAAAAGAAAAAGGAAAGCCTCAAGGGAAAAGAGAAGATGACTGCTCCACCATCAGAAGAGCATGTCAAGCCTCTATCAGAGAGTGAGATTCCAGTCTTTGAAGAATGGCTGGTGGAGATGAAAAGGAGGGAATCTCTGAGAAAATATCCCTACCTCCCTCACTTTCACGGTGAATCCTCAATTGCCAACAATATGCCACTGGCAATGCAGCAACTGATCAGAGAGTGGAGGAACTCTCAGACTGAGGAGACTTCTGTTGAGGTAATACCTAACTCTCCCTCTCCACCTGTTCATATTACACCAGAACCCCATACCTCACCTCCCAAGTCTCCATCCCCTACACCCACAACACCTGACTACACTCCTCCACCTTCACCTCAACCTCTATCACATTCACCCACTCCATCACCCAAGAAAACCCCATCTCCAATCCATCAGAAATCCCTCTCTCCTCACAGAACCCCAACCCCTTCACCCAAGAAGCCCTCACCCAAACAACCATCACCCTGCAAACCCTTCACCCCCATCAGAACCCGATCCCCTTCACCCCCTCCCTCTCCACAACATCAGAGAACCCCTAACACTCATCAGACTCCTCCCCCTCAGCAACCCAATCTTCAGAACTCTCCACCAGCTCCCCCGCAGCAGTCTTCTTGTGACACCGCACCCGAATGTACTTGAAATTTAAAAGACGATATGTATTTGCATTTCCTAACGAATAAAATTCGTGGAATTGATTGACATATTTAATTAATGTGTGATTGATTAAATTATTTATCGGGTCCATCATACGAGAATGGACTACCAAATATTTAGTTGGGTTATCATAATAATTATAGGAGTCCAATAAAATGCCAACCGAAGTTGATAAAAATATTTGGACAACCCGAGTGCTATTTCGGCCCGACCTACCAAAAATGGCAGGAATAATTGGGAGGGACTTCCTACACCCACTTGGTGTACTCTATACACTAAAATGACTCAAAAATAAGGGAGGAGGAGCCACACATGTTGACTTGTGCGTGCAAGAGGGAGGAAACACCATGGAGACAAGTCTATTCATCCCATGTCCTCTACTTGGACTTGTCTTGGGATTGATTGGTGAGATAAGGCTACTCCTCTCCCATCCTACCATTGCCCATTCGAACCACAAGAAGAGGGAAGCTCCAGGAAACTCTCCCCACTGATTCTGAACGTGAAGAAGCACAAGAAAGAAGAAAATCCAAGGAGAAAGAAGGTTGTTCTTGAGGTAAGAATACACCTCTATTATTTAACTAGTATTGTTTGTATGATTTTTAAGAAATCATATGGTGGATCGAACATGGAGTTCTACACGTTTAAAAGTGTGGAATAATGTTATATAGGGGTGGTATTTAACTTAGGAGAGTCGTGGAACCAATAGGAGTTGAAACCACCGGAAACCGCCAAGGAGAAGAAACTGTTCGTAGTTGCAGACTACGAAAGCCGCCCGGCTTTTGGTGAAAGCCGCCCGGCTTTTGGGCTACTGTCCAGGAATTTCGCTTTTGATCGGTTTAGAACGGGGATCGATCGAAGGGCTTATCAAAGGCAACTAATCCAGCACTTCATAAGGTGAGGATGGCTGACTATGTTGTTTATAATCTTTGGGTTAATTTCATAAGATTACCTAAAGTATTTAAATGTGATTTTCATGGATTATTAACAAGTAATAATGCCTAAATGAGAATACAATTGCTTATGAGTAATTGAAGTATTATATGCGAATTGCGAATGAAGTGTGTATGGATACGTGATTATGTATATGATGGAATGATAGTTGAGTGAACTAAGAATATGGAGATAAAATATACTTTGCTTCATGTAGGGAATTCATGAATGGGTAAAAGTGATATTTTGATATTGGGAAGTAATTATACTTGAATTGGAAGATAAATTGAAATACACTATGTGTCTATGGGTTAAGAACTTGGTTGTTCAAAATTTATTCAACTAGTATTGAAATACTAGCCGAGATGTTAATATGAGGAACAATAGATTAATCCAATGAGTTGGGTTGTGAGGAAATTATACCTTGAGTAGTCCTAAGAGATACTTTAAGGTCGAGACGTGTAAGCTCTAAGTATAATAGGAGTAGGCCCTAAAGGCTACTCAATCTAAACCGATTCTAGGCAAAGGAATTGCTTAGGGATTGATTAACGTGACTAAGAGCGGGGCTCTAGCATGTTGAAATGATGACTAAGAGCGGGGCTCTAGCATGTAGGGATGGTGACTAAGAGCGGGGCTCTAGCATAATGTAGATGGACTAAGAGCGGGGCTCTAGCCAATGTAAGTTAACTAAGAGCGGGGCTCTAGTATAATGTAGATGGACTAAGAGCGGGGCTCTAGCCAATGTAAATTAACTAAGAGCGGGGCTCTAGTATGATGTAAACGGACTAAGAGCGGGGCTCTAGCCAATGTAGACAAATTAGGAGCGGGGCTCTAGTATGATGTAGGGAGACTAGGAGCAAGGCTCTAGCACGATGTAGGGAGACTAAGAGCATGGCTCTAGCATGACCCAATAGTATAACCGGGCGAGGCTCGGTGATGTTTACGCCATGTAATAGGGAAATGCCCAAGTGACTATGAGTAAATTTACCAGAGGTTTATGACATTCGTGACAAATGGTCACGGGGGAAAAGGGGGATGGACTTTCAAAATGCATACGGGTCTTCGGGCCGACTACTTGACTTTATATAAAGTAAGTATAATTTCAAAGAGGGTAACCACGGGTTACGACCTATATTATTATATCACCCTATTTGAGGGTCTTGGAAATTGAAACATTGATTATACTTAGTATAGTTGTCATTGTACTTGTCAAATGCTTCCAAGTACTGACCTCCCCTTCACGGGGGAGGCCACCTCACAGTTTCAGGTAGGAGTTGAGCTTGCTACCGGTGCCCGTTGTTTCGGGAAGATTCAGGAGGGAAGACGTGGTTCGTGCTTCCTCCGCCTCTGTTTTTTTTAAAACATTTAAAATCGATGCTCATGGATATTATTTTCAATAATTATTTGGGGCTTGCATGCCCACGTTTGCCGAAGTGTGGCATAAACACTTGTATTAAACGTTTCCGCTGATTTAAATGATTATTTTACATTATGTTTGTTTATGGATGTACTATTGTGAATGATATTCAAGACGCCTTGTATAGTATGGATGAGTTGGACTGCGGTTGATTATTCGTACTGTACGGCGGGTTGTTGACGTGTCCGGTAGGCCCGGGGCGTGACAATTTAATTGGTATCAGAGCCTTAGTCCGTAAACTTCATAATGAAGCTTCAAAATTCCTTTTTGAAAATGATTTTGAAAACCATGAGCATAAAGTTTCGTACTTAGAGAACTTTTGGTACTTAAGTTGCAAGGTCTCTAATTGTTAAGATGGTACCCTTAACAATTGGTATGACGGTGATTTGAGCCAAAGGATGTCTTTAGGTGCCTATCCGTCATTCGACATTTGATACGGGTCTAATGACTCATTCTCAATTGCTTTCAGAGATGGAACGTACCGAGGAGGTAACTAGGAGGAACCCGACTGGCCGTGTACCGGGTGGGTCCGAACGCGGCAGCCGGGGGTCCACAAGAGTGTCCAGGGGACAGGGCTGTGCAGGCCACTCACTGACCGTGAACGACGGTCATGTGGAGACGATTGACGAGCATTATGAGTCCGAAGAGGACTTAACCTATCGGCCGGAAACTGAGCCGGTAGAGACCCCTTATGAAGGGAATGATGATGACGTTAGTGACGAGGAGGAAAATGACTCCTTGGCAAGAATTGAGGCGCTGCTCCAACAATACCACCGCGAGCGTGAGGAGAGGAGACAACGCCGAAGGCGCCGAGCAGGGCAACCTTCGGGCATGGCTTCAAGAGGAGGAAGTCATGGTGCTTCTAGAGTCCATGTTGAACCACATGGAGGCCAATATGATGGAGGTCCAACCATAAGG
Source organism: Cuscuta epithymum (assembly GCA_945859915.1). NCBI lineage: Eukaryota > Viridiplantae > Streptophyta > Magnoliopsida > Solanales > Convolvulaceae > Cuscuta > Cuscuta epithymum. The sequence continues at coordinate 1,039,840 of CAMAPF010001007.1, forward strand.
ATCTCCAAATTTATCAAAGAAGCAAGAGATTTGGGATGTAAACCGTTTGATGGAACGGGAGACATCTCCGTTGCGGCCGAATGGATCAAAAGATTCAATGAAGCGGCCCTTGACATGCAGCTGCCACCACACATGAAGATGAGAGTGGCAACAAGATTGCTTGAAGGCATGGCATCCACGTGGTGGGATGGAGTTAAAGGAAAATACGGCGAGGCCGTCACTTGGGAGAATTTTCGGCAAGAGTTCTTCAGCCAATACTACTCCGACTTCGAGGTGAATATGAAGAGGAGAGAGTATACAAACTTGACCCAAGGGGGCGCATGCACGGTGAAGGAACTTGAGCACAAGTTCAGAAAGCTGGCCGAATTCATACCTGAGTACATATGTGACGAGAACCGGATGGTGAACCACTTTTGGGATGCTCTAGACTTGGAGATACGTGAGAGGGCAACACAATTGCCTGACATGACTTTCGCCCAAGTGGTTGACCAGGGCCTCAAGGGAGAAAAACAGTGGGAGGAAAGGAAGAAGAGAAACGCCGAGGAGGCGAAGAGAAGGAAATGGGAAAGCCATGACACCCAAGGTTCTAGCAAAAGGGGGAACCACGGGGGAGGAGAATCATTTATGACATCCGCAACACCATCTCGAGGAAACTCAAGCATGGGAGGACAACACTCGGGGTCATACGCCTCGACGATGCCAAGGTGTCGCAACTGCAAGAAGAACCACACGGGCACGTGTCGCGATCCCCCTAAATGCTATCAATGTGGGGAGGCAGGACACATGAAAATGGATTGCCCTCAAATTGGTAAAAACCGGGGACCGAGGCTGAGTGGTGCAACCACGGCTAGTAGGAACCGGGATAGGGCACCTCATGCAAGCATAGGGTATGGTGGAGCTAGCACAAGCAACGCACCATCGATGAACCAAGGGAAGATCCAACCAGGGTCTATGCAATGACGGGAGCGGACGCTCGTGCCAGTCCGGACTCCGTTGCGGGTAATTCCTTAAACTTTTGACGTTAATCCTTGTGTGAACAATATAGGTGTTGAAATGTTCACGTTGTATAGCCAACCGGGCTGTGCAAGTCCGAAGGAGTGGATAAATATCCACCTGGGACGAAAGCCGCCCGGCATTGACGGAAGCCGCCCGGCTTCCGCTCTCGAATTATTTGCAAAATCCTACGGCGGCTATAAGGCGCCCGCCTTTGACGAAAGCCGCCCGGCTTTCGTACTTGATTTTTGTTAAAATCATTCGGCGGAGGAAAACCGGCCGAGTTTCGTAAAAACCGGCCGACTTGTGTTCAGGCATCTCCGGTGTGAGGCGCTGTTAACGAAAACCGGCCGGCATTCGTAAGAACCGGCCGGCTTTTAGGAATTAAAATTTGGGAATTCTTTCGGCGACAGAAACCCGGCCGGCTTTGGCGGAAACCGGCCGGCTTCCGTAACCAGTCATTCCGAGCCGAAGGCCAAGGTACGAAAACCGGCCGGCTTTCACGAAAAGCGGCCGGCTTTCTCTTACTGGTGTACAGTGTTGATTTTTAGGTGGGAACCGGGATGGAATCGGGATGGGGTGTTAGATGACGATCATCCAAACCATAGCCGGGGTACTCTATAACCTAAGAAATGAGTCTCTTAAGTTGGGAGTGTTTCTTACATGGCTTACGGATGTAGGAACATCAAAGATTAATGGGAGAGCTGCAAGAATCCCTATTGCCACCGGGGCGCGCCGATCATTTGTGAGTGAGGCGGTTGCCGGGGGAGTCGATGAACCATTTGTACCGATGGCTCAAGCCCTATTGGTGTCCACACCTCTAGGGGAAGACATCGAGAGAGATAGCCACTATCCATCGTGAGGGGTGGAAGTGGGGGGCCAAAGCTTGTCGTGTGATCTCGTACCGCTGAGTATGATGGAGTTCGATGCAATCTAGGGGATGGATTGGCTTGAGAAGCATCATGCTAGGGTCGATTGCTACACGAGAGTGCTTGAACTCGAAGGCGGTAAAGGGGCAACCTTACGCTTCGAGGGGGATAGGGCAAAATCCAATAGCTGTATCATATCCGCCGTGAGAGCTAAGAATATGATGAGGAAGGGATGTCACGCATATCTAGCGTATGTGGTGGACAAGACCAAAGAAGAGACAAACATCAACGATGTGAAGGTGGTGTGCAAGTATCCGGACGTCTTCCCAAAAGACTTACCGGGACTCCCACCCGATAGGGAGATTGAATTCGTGATCGAGGTCGAGCCCGGCACAAAACCAATCTCCATACCGCCATACCGAATGGCACCCTCAGACCCTAACGAGTTGAAAACCCAATTGCAAGAGCTTTTGGATGACGGTTTCATTAGACCAAGCCACTCCCCGTGGGGAGCACCGGTTCTTTTCGTGAAAAAGAAAGATGGGACACTTCGAATATGTATTGACTATCGTCACCTGAACAAGGTCACAATCAAGAATAGATACCCTTTGCCTAGGATTGATGGCTTGTTTGATCGACCCCGAGGAGCAACAATACCTTCGAGGGTTATTTGACTAGTATGGGATTACGAGTCGAAAATGTTAGTATGAGAGGTGATAGAGCAAATCCTAAGGGCTTGGATTGTGAAAGATGCACCATAAGTAGTCTTATGAGATGTCTTAAGGTAGGAATGGGTAACTACTAAGTTACGTTAGGAGTAGGCCTCAAAGGCTACTCATAATAGAGGAACTCTAAGCATAGGATTTGCTTAGTGAACTAGTATCGTGACTAGAGGAAGCCTCTAGCACGATGAGGAATGACCGGAGGAAGCCTCCAGCATTCATGTAGGGCGACTAGAGGAAGCCTCTAGCGTAATGTAAGGTGACTAGAGTAAACCTTTAGCATAATGTTATGTGACGGGAGGAAGCCTCCAGCACACGTATGTAAGGTGATTAGAGGAAGCCTCTAACACCAAGTGGAGTGACTAGAGTAAGCCTCTAGCACGATAATACATGACTAGAGGAAGCCTCTAGCATGACGAAGTAAAATAGATGAGCGTGGCTTGAAGCCACGAGGGAATGGAGTTGATGAAGAACTACCATACAGTATTGTCTAACTTGGTTGAGGGCATTAATAGCCCAATTGGAGGTATCTAGCGATGGTGCCTAATATACACAATTTGAGTAGGACCTAGTTTACTTGATGAGGTCAAGAAGGGTCAGGAAACTCCCAAAGAATTAATGAAGGTCCGAGAACGCATGCTAGCGGGATCGGTGGAGGATTTCAGGGAGAGACGATGGTCTCCCCACGATACATCGGGCCATTTGTAACTCTTGAGAGAGTTGGGGCGGTAACAGACCGTTGGGGTCGACTCCAGAATTGGAGAAGGTACTTAACGTGTTTCACGTGGCTATGTTTAGGAAATATATGTCAGATCCGTCTCACGTGTTAGAGGGACCACCCATGGAAATACGCGAGGACTGGACTATGCTTTACGACCGATAAGAATACTTGATAGGCAAGTAAAGAAATTGAGGAGCAAGAAAGTTCCAATGGTTAAAATCCTTTGGAAAAGTGACCGGGTTGAAGAAGAAACTTGGGAAACAGAATCCTTGATGAAGGAACAATATGCATTTCTTTTTGGATAGGCATTTGTGAATTTCGGGGACGAAATTCCCGTTAAGGGGGGGTGAACTTGTGACACCGCACCCGAATGTACTTGAAATTTAAAAGACGATATGTATTTGCATTTCCTAACGAATAAAATTCGTGGAATTGATTGACATATTTAATTAATGTGTGATTGATTAAATTATTTATCGGGTCCATCATACGAGAATGGACTACCAAATATTTAGTTGGGTTATCATAATAATTATAGGAGTCCAATAAAATGCCAACCGAAGTTGATAAAAATATTTGGACAACCCGAGTGCTATTTCGGCCCGACCTACCGAAAATGGCAGGAATAATTGGGAGGGACTTCCTACACCCACTTGGTGTACTCTATACACTAAAATGACTCAAAAATAAGGGAGGAGGAGCCACACATGTTGACTTGTGCGTGCAAGAGGGAGGAAACACCATGGAGACAAGTCTATTCATCCCATGTCCTCTACTTGGACTTGTCTTGGGATTGATTGGGGAGATAAGGCTACTCCTCTCCCATCCTACCATTGCCCATTCGAACCACAAGAAGAGGGAAGCTCCAGGAAACTCTCCCCACTGATTCTGAACGTGAAGAAGCACAAGAAAGAAGAAAATCCAAGGAGAAAGAAGGTTGTTCTTGAGGTAAGAATACACCTCTATTATTTAACTAGTATTGTTTGTATGATTTTTAAGAAATCATATGGTGGATCGAACATGGAGTTCTACACGTTTAAAAGTGTGGAATAATGTTATATAGGGGTGGTATTTAACTTAGGAGAGTCGTGGAACCAATAGGAGTTGAAACCACCGGAAACCGCCAAGGAGAAGAAACTGTTCGTAGTTGCAGACTACGAAAGCCGCCCGGCTTTTGGTGAAAGCCGCCCGGCTTTTGGGCTACTGTCCAGGAATTTCGCTTTTGATCGGTTTAGAACGGGGATCGATCGAAGGGCTTATCAAAGGCAACTAATCCAGCACTTCATAAGGTGAGGATGGCTGACTATGTTGTTTATAATCTTTGGGTTAATTTCATAAGATTACCTAAAGTATTTAAATGTGATTTTCATGGATTATTAACAAGTAATAATGCCTAAATGAGAATACAATTGCTTATGAGTAATTGAAGTATTATATGCGAATTGCGAATGAAGTGTGTATGGATACGTGATTATGTATATGATGGAATGATAGTTGAGTGAACTAAGAATATGGCGATAAAATATACTTTGCTTCATGTAGGGAATTCATGAATGGGTAAAAGTGATATTTTGATATTGGGAAGTAATTATATTTGAATTGGAAGATAAATTGAAATACACTATGTGTCTATGGGTTAAGAACTTGGTTGTTCAAAATTTATTCAACTAGTATTGAAATACTAGCCGAGATGTTAATATGAGGAACAATAGATTAATCCAATGAGTTGGGTTGTGAGGAAATTATACCTTGAGTAGTCCTAAGAGATACTTTAAGGTCGAGACGTGTAAGCTCTAAGTATAATAGGAGTAGGCCCTAAAGGCTACTCAATCTAAACCGATTCTAGGCAAAGGAATTGCTTAGGGATTGATTAACGTGACTAAGAGCGGGGCTCTAGCATGTTGAAATGATGACTAAGAGCGGGGATCTAGCATGTAGGGATGGTGACTAAGAGCGGGGCTCTAGCATAATGTAGATGGACTAAGAGCGGGGCTCTAGCCAATGTAAGTTAACTAAGAGCGGGGCTCTAGTATAATGTAGATGGACTAAGAGCGGGGCTCTAGCCAATGTAAATTAACTAAGAGCGGGGCTCTAGTATGATGTAAACGGACTAAGAGCGGGGCTCTAGCCAATGTAGACAAATTAGGAGCGGGGCTCTAGTATGATGTAGGGAGACTAGGAGCAAGGCTCTAGCACGATGTAGGGAGACTAAGAGCATGGCTCTAGCATGACCCAATAGTATAACCGGGCGAGGCTCGGTGATGTTTACGCCATGTAATAGGGAAATGCCCAAGTGACTATGAGTAAATTTACCAGAGGTTTATGACATTCGTGACAAATGGTCACGGGGGAAAAGGGGGATGGACTTTCAAAATGCATACGGGTCTTCGGGCCGACTACTTGACTTTATATAAAGTAAGTATAATTTCAAAGAGGGTAACCACGGGTTACGACCTATATTATTATATCACCCTATTTGAGGGTCTTGGAAATTGAAACATTGATTATACTTAGTATAGTTGTCATTGTACTTGTCAAATGCTTCCAAGTACTGACCTCCCCTTCACGGGGGAGGCCACCTCACAGTTTCAGGTAGGAGTTGAGCTTGCTACCGGTGCCCGTTGTTTCGGGAAGATTCAGGAGGGAAGACGTGGTTCGTGCTTCCTCCGCCTCTGTTTTTTTTTAAAACATTTAAAATCGATGCTCATGGATATTATTTTCAATAATTATTTGGGGCTTGCATGCCCACGTTTGCCGAAGTGTGGCATAAACACTTGTATTAAACGTTTCCGCTGATTTAAATGATTATTTTACATTATGTTTGTTTATGGATGTACTATTGTGAATGATATTCAAGACGCCTTGTATAGTATGGATGAGTTGGACTGCGGTTGATTATTCGTACTGTACGGCGGGTTGTTGACGTGTCCGGTAGGCCCGGGGCGTGACACTTCTCCTCCTTTACCGCAAGTCCTCACCCTTGCCCAAGGCAATGCTTCTGCACAATCCCTTTTGGCTGACTTAGAACAAGTTGGACAGCAAATAGCCAAGGGAATGGACAAGATTCTGGATGCTGAATATGCGACTGATGCCCATCTCACCAGGGCTCATGACCATCTCTCCAAAGGAATCTCTATGTTGCTGAAGCATGTAGGCATCATTGCCACAGCCTTTGAAGCTCACAAAGACAAAACAGCTGAGAGTCTAGGAAGCATTGCTAAGGAAGTGGATGGAATCTCCGCAGTGTTATTTCATCACACTAAGGTCCTTGAAGAGCAAGACAAAGCCATCAAGGGCATCTCTGACTCAGTTGATGATCTCCAGTGGTCCTCTGATAAAGCTCGTCAAGAGTTTCAAGATGTTGAAGGCCTCTGCAAGGACACTAAAGAATTCGCAATCAAATTGATCAATAGTGGAAAGGACAGAGATCACAAATTGACTCTCCTTGAAGCTACTACAAAAGATATCCAGTCTGCAGTGGACAAACAGAAGGAAATCATTGAAGGGCTGGCCTCTGTAACCCAGACTCTGCCAAGTGCTCTTGAGGTCATTAAGGAGAACCAGGCAACAGAATTCTCGAAAATTGGACTCCTACTTGGTGATCTTGCTGATGCCAAAAAGGGGGAAGATACCAGAGATTCTGCAATAGCTATCAGAACTGCAGAAGGATCAAGCGCCAGAGCTCTGACTCCCATCTCTGGTACCCCTGATCCTGCTATATACTTTGAGAAGACCAGACAGAAGCAGATTGCTGCTGGTATTCATAGACCAACCCCTCCTCGCTCCAAGAAAGGAAAGAAGAAAACTCCTTCACTCACTCTGGCTCAATGGCTCAACAGTGACCTAGCCAAGCCTGATGCAGCCTAGTTCCAAGAAATGAAGAAACACATGACTCCCCATCAAAAGGAGAATCTGATTCTAGATAAAGATGGGCTGATAATCATTAACCATGGAGGCTCCATGCAAGAAGCAGAAGACTGGTGGCGAATGAAAGTGATCCCTGGCAAGGACCTATCAGAAGCCATCAGAAACTATCTAGATTGCCAGCTTGAACCTGCTTGGTCAGAATATCAGAATCCCAGGAACCTTGCTACAATTAGAGCCAGAATAAATGCTGATCTGAAGGAAATTGAGGCGAAGGAAGCTCAACTAGAAGAGGAAGATATCTAAACTCTATCCTCTTGTTACTTTAAATATCTTTCATTAATAAGATAACCAGCTTGCCTCTATTTTGCATGGCAATTTCAAATATTTGCATTCTGTTTATTTTTTGCTCTGATATCTTGTGTTATTTCTTATTTTGCTTATCTGATTGATTGTATCTTACTCTTACTATTTTCCTATGCTAAGTGCCCACCAAGATTCTAAATGAAAGTTTATTTTTAACTTATTTTCCTTCATGGTGTAAGGCACTTCTCTGGAAATAGCTTAAGGGTTTTGGCATCATCAAAAAGGGGGAAATTGTAAGGAATAAATGTAATTAGATTTTGATGATGCTATAGGATTAGAAAGTTAGAGTACCCCCAATTAGATTTTATGTATTAGAATTTTCAATTGTAAGTTTTAGTGTAGTCGACGATCAGAGTTGCTCTGCTTTGGATCAGATCAGAAGTGCATCAGAATTGCTCGACCAGACTTGCTCTGTGAGAACTGCTCCATCAGAGTTCTCTTATCAGAAGTCTATCAGAGTTGCACCATGAGAGTTGCTGATAAATTGGACATCTGATAACCGATGAGAGTTACAGATCAGAGATACTCATCAGCGGACCTATCAGAGTCAGAATTAGAGTTCAGTCATTGATCAGAAAGCCATCAGAATTCAACTCATCAGAAAGCCATCAGAACTCAGGAAGCCATCAGAATCCAACACATCAGAAGAGCCTGATCAGAGCCCGACTAACACTTAGAAGATTCCAAGCAACATCCAACAGCTATGAATCCAACGGGTAAAAACATCCAACGGCTAGAAGACTATGGATGAAAGGAAAGCATTTAATGCACATTAAATGAGCCTGATACGCTGAAGGATTGATTGCAAATGATTGACCAAGGAATCCGGGAAGATATATTTAAATATAGAAACCTTCCAAAACGGCGGTCAAGTCAACTGTACGCACATTTAATGCAGTTGTCTCCTCCTCCAACGGGCAGACAACCTCAGTATATAAGCTACACACCGAAGAACAGGAAAACAACTTTGCCAAGAACTCTTGATCCATTTTCCGAACACACTTCTTGAGATTCAACCTTCATAACACTCTACAAGAAAAGTCAACGTTGGGAAGATTCAAACTCCAAATCTTTCATCCCCAACAACGAGCAAAGTTCATCCTGTTCTTCAACTCTTCAAGAACTTCATCAAACATCATTTGTAACGAAGCAAGTTGGAGGAAAAACTCTGTTTTTCAAAGGATCTTCTGAAAAGAAGGGCGTCCAAGTAACTGCAGTAGTGAAGTGGTGATACTTCCGGGAAGCTGAGTGAAAGGACCAACCATCAGGGCGTGGAATTACATCCTGGGTGGCATCTAGACCTGAAGAAGACGAGGAGTGCTTCTTAAGTGCTAGGATTTAGCTTTGTAACCGATCTACTTCAAAGCTAGTGGAACAGTGGACTAGAGGAACGCGCTGTTCCTTGAACCACTATAAAAATATCCGGTGTCATTTACTTTACTGCAATTTACATTTCTGCACTTAGGATATTAACTGTTAACTCTAAGACTTGGAATCTGTGTTCAGCAGATCTTGTTTTCAGAGTTATCAGAAAGGCATTTGCCTTAGTGTTTCTGAGGCTACCCGGACAGATCAGAATCCGCTTCCAAGGCCAGTTCTGATATCAGAACCAGCCTTTCTCTGTCACCAGAATCAGACATTCTCTGATAAGTCATTTTGGACTTAGAGAAAATTTGAAAAACCAATCAGTCTATTCACCCCCCCCCTCTAGACTGATTACCATATTAAACGGGACCAACACAGAGCATCTGACAGATGTGGAGGAAATCTGCAAGACAAACAAAGAGTTTGGTCTCAAGCTGATCAATAGTGGAAAGGACAGAGATCACAAGCTGACTCTCCTTGAAGCTACTACCAAGGATATCCAGTCTGCGGTAGGCAAGCAGAAGGAACTGATAGAAGGACTGACATCTGTTACTGAGACTCTCCCTGGAGCTCTTGACGCCATCAAAGAAAACAATGCTACAGAATTTTCGAAGATTGGACTCCTACTTGGTGATCTTGTTGATGCCAAAAAGGGGGAAGATATCAGAGAACCTGCTAGAGCTATCAGAGCTGCAGAAGGTTCCAGCTCCAGAGCTCTGAATCCTATCTCTGGTACTCCTGATCCTACAATATACTTTGAAAGAGCAAGACAAAAGAAGATTGCTGCTGGTATTCAAAGACCTCCTCCTCCCAAACTCAAGAAAGGGAAGAAACCAGCTGCTACTACCTTTACTCTGGCCCAATGGCTCAACAGTGATCTGGCCAAGCCTGATGCCGCCCAGTTCCAAGAAATGAAGAAGCACATGACCCCCCTACAACAAGAGAACCTTATTCTGGATAAAGATGGGTTGATTATCATAAATCATGGTGGCTCAATGCAAGAAGCATGATGGTCCCTGATAGAGGTAAAAGTCTAGAGGGGGGGGGGGGTGAATAGACTTTTAAAGATCTTTCAATTTTTTTAAAGAGTTTCCCTCATAGGTATGATGATCTAAAATCTTTTGAGAGATTTAGGATCGCAGCGGAAGTTATGACCTCTTTTTGACTGTGAATGGTAACTTTCTTATGAGAGGATAAGAGGGAAGAGGTATTTGTATGTAGGACAACTTATCTTTAGTGACTGGAGTGTATAGTAGACTAGAGGCTCTGCTTTGAAGATCTTTTAGTGAGATCCTCTGATGACCTTGAGTCAGACTCCCTTCAGTGAGGTCCTCTGATGATCTTGAATCAGAGATCCTTGAGTGAGGTCCTCTGATGATCTAGAGTCAGAGACCCTTGTATGAGGTCCTCTGATGATCTTGAATCAGAGACCCTTGAGTGGGGTCCTCTGATGATCTAGAGTCAGAGACCCTTGTATGAGGTCCTCTGATGATCTTGAATCAGAGATCCTTGAGTGAGGTCCTCTGATGATCTCGAATCAGAAACTCTTGCGTGAGGTCCTCTGATGATCTTGGATCAGAGTAAATAAGATTGACACGAGATGTATCCTGGTTCAGAGGTGGTGTAATCCTCCTACATCCAGTCCCATCCTCTTTCAGATGGATTTCCACTAAAGTATTCAGCCCAATACAATTAGTGACCGTCTGGCTGTTATTACCAACTTGCTCAGACTTCAAGGTGTTTCACTGAGAGTACACACCACTCCAAGTTACTCAATCCTTTAGGTTTTTCTCGATTGATCCAGTGGGGATCAAAAGGTACTCTATCCTATTCTACCACACTTAAGGACTTAGACGACGCTATCCTTAGAAGTGTTTACAACAGTTTTAATATGAAACAAACTTCTAGCCTCCAACTAAAAACTAAACTTTCTGAGTGTATCAATGAGGATTTCTGTTCTAGAAGGTTTAGTGAAGCATGAGTCTAAGCAGAGAGCAGAATGTAATGAACACTTTCTCTTTTTGCTAGATATCTTCTTTGTGTAGTATGATTTCTCTGCTTAGTGAACTCAGGAGCTTGTTTTTCTTCTCATGCTTATGCCCGAATTTATAGGCATCTCTGGTTGATTAATCTCCTCCGTTGGTTGAGAGGATTTAATCTATGTCGTTGAGGCTTCTTGTACTTTCGTCTTCTTGTGTTGGAGCAGCTTATCTTCAGACGCAATTGGAGCAACTTGCTTTGCAGGAAATGTAAACCCATTCCTTAGGCCTTTTGCGCACTATTCATAATCTAGTGGGATTTTGTCTTCACAGGCAACTCTGGAGTGTCTCGTGATTATACAGCTTACCAAGTAAACTTTGTGACTTTGGTCCTTGTGTACAAAATTAATTTGTACTGGTAGGATTTTAAATATCCTTTTTAAGGTAAAGAAGGATTTACCTTATTGCATTTTATATTTCCAGTAAAATTAATTTTGTACATAAGATGTACATGTAAGATTAGACGATTAGTCACAATTTTACTAGTGACAATAATAAATTTGTGTCACAAATAAATATACTGATTGGATTTGAATATCCTTGAAAGGTAGGGATTTACCTTATTGCATTTTATATTTTCAGTATATTTATTTTGTGACATAATTTATACATTCCTAATTTTGTCACCTTCCTTTTTAGACCACACTTCAGTTCACACAATGATCATTTAATATTGAATAGAAAATCTAAACATCAAGGGAGGATTGCATCATCAAAACTATATTTCATCAAAGTCTGAGGGACCTAACAAAGCAGAACATTGGTGGCGAATGAAAGTGATCCCTGGCAAGGACATCTCAGAAGCCATCAGAAACTACCTAGATTGCAGACTCGAACCTCACTGGTATGAGTGTCAGAATCCAAGGAATTTGGCATCTATCAGAGAAAAGGTAAATGCACTACTGAAGAAGATTGATGAAGCAGAAGTACAGGTAGATGAGGAAGATCTCTAAACTTTCACTCTATCTGTTGTATCTCTTATACTATCTCTGATCAATAAGATAACCAGCTTGCCTCTAATTTGCATGGCAATTTCAAATATTTTGTCACTCTTTGCTCTCTGATTGATTTTATGCTCTAATATTGTGCTTTATTTGATTAACTGTATCGTACTCTTGCTATTTTCCTATGCAAAGTGCCCACCAAGATTTTAAATGAAAAGTGTTACTTTATTTTCTATTATGGTGAAAGGCACTTCTCTGGGAATAGTTTAAGGGTTTTGGCATCATCAAAAAGGGGGAAATTGTAAGGAATAAATGTAATTAGATTTTGATGATGCTAGGATATTTAGATTAGAATCTTAGAGTACCCCCCACTTTTTTTTTTTTTTGAAAAGAAAAGTTTTATTAAAGAACAAATAAGGGAAGTACAAGATAAACAAAAGCAACAAACAAGGAAAAAAAATACAAAAGGACATATAATCCTAACTAAAAGAGTACCCCCCCACTTAGATTCTATGTATTAGAAATTTTCAGTTGTAAGTATTAGTATAGTCGACAAACAGAGTTGCTCTATGCGGATCCTTTCAGAACTGCTAGGAGAGCTGCTCCATAAGAGTTGCTCATCAGAATAGCATCAGAGTTGCTCTTCAGAGAACTATCAGAGCTCGATGAAAATGTTCATCAGATTTCAACTTCAGAAAAGCATCAGAGTTCCCTATCTAAGTTCATCAGAATCCAAGGTCAGGATACCATCAGAGAATCTCATCAGACCTGGATTGACACTTGGAAGATTTCGAAGCTGCTTTCAACGGCCGTATATCAAACGGGAAATTCCCTAACGGTTAGAAGATATTTCATCTAAGGAAAGCATTTAATGCTCATTTAATGAGCCTGATACGCTGTGGAGTAATTGCAGATGATTGACCGAGATTCCTGGAGAATATTATACAAAAATAGAAACCTGCCAAAACTGCGGGTCCAACCGGTCAACTCCACAGTATGCGCATTTAATGCAGTTGTCTCCTCCTCCAACGGGTAGACAACTCCCAGTATAAAAGGATACTCATGAAGAAGATCCGAACGACTTTTGCTCTCCACAATCTTTCTACAAGCTCTCTTGAGATTCAACTTCTACAATCTTCTACAAGAAAAAGCTTACGTTGGAAGATTAAATATTCAAATCTCTCAAACTCAACCAAGAGCAAAGTTCATACAGTTCTTCAATCTTCAAGAACTTCAACTGCATATCTTTTGTAACGAAGCAAGTTGGAGAAAACTCTGTTTTTCAGAACATCTTCTGCAAAGAAGGGCGTCCAAGTAACTGCAGTAGTGAAGTGGTGATACTTCCGGGAAGCTGAGTGAAAGGACCAGTCATCAGGAAGCAGGACTGCATCCCGGGTGACAACTAGACTTGAAGAAGGCGTGGATAACTTCTTAAGTGCTAGGGACTAAGGCATTGTAACTGACGCTTTACAATCTTAGTGGAACAGTGGACTAGAGGAACGCGTTGTTTCTTGAACCACTATAAAAACACTGGTGTCATTTACTTTACGCATTTACTTTCTGCACATTAGAACATAACTGTATAACTCTCCTAGAACTCGGACTCTGTGTTCAGCAGATCCTGTTCTCAGAGTTAGCAGAAGGGCATTTGCCTTAGCATTTGTTTGAGGCTACCCGGAACTCTTATCCGCTGCAATACCCAGTTCTGGTCATCAGAACTCGACCCTCTCTGATAAGTCAACTCTGACTTAGAGAAAAATTTGAAAAATTATAACAGTCTATTCACCCCCCCCCTCTAGACTGTTACCTACTTAAACGGGACCAACACTCAGTCACTGTAAGTTTCTGGAACTCTCCGGCTTTGTAAGTTTTCCTTTGCATGGCCTGACTTGGAACGCCTCTCTTTTGTGTTTGCAGGCTAGTGTGGCCTTCGGGGAGTATGTCCGCAGGATGGAGCTGCACCGTCTTGAAAAGGCGAAGTCTGATGAGGCCATGAGGAAGCTCATTGTCTCCAACACCGAGGCCATCAAACATCTGGCGGGTTTGGAGGAGGCCCTCCGGCAGGCTTATCAGAGACTGGAGGCTTCCAAGAATGAGGTCATGGCCGAGGGCATCGCCAAGGGGAAGGCTAAAGCTGAAGGAATCGCCGCCGCCGCCAAATTAGCTGCCGAGAAAGCCGAAAACTCAAAGCAGGAGGCGGTTGCCCAAGCCAAAAAGGATGTCGTCGACGATTTCGTAGCCGGGGGCTGGAAATCTGAGGACCTGGAGCAGTGGAGGGCTTTGGTGACGGAGTCCTCGGTGGATGCCTGGGTGAAGGGCCCCGGGGCGATGTGGCTGTCCCGGAAGGGGAAGAGCTTCTACGAGGGGGGTCAGTACTTCACTCAGGCCATGCTTTACCGGAGGTTGGCCCGGCATTTTGGGGTGGATCCGAAGGATTTCGATCCTACTCCTTACGGCCTTCCCCCTCTACTTCCAGACGTCAGAATCCCCCTTCCGGATGGTGAAGAGAGGCAGCTGCTCGAGGACTCTGAGCTGGCCGGGTGCACTTCTGATGAAGATGATGAGGATGCCGAGGGTGATGCCTCCTCCAAGCCAAGGGATGATGCAACATCAGAATTGAAGGAAAAGGCCCAAGTGGCTGAGACTTAGGAGAAATTTCCTTTCATATTTTTTGTAATAGATTGTAGTCTCCGGCCTCGGCCAATATGTAAATCAAACTCTTGTTTTGCACTTTGAATGTTTGAATGATGATGCGCCCTCGGGCTTTATTCTTCTGTATGGATGTCTTCGTTTGTTTCCTTTAGCTCAACCCTTGTGTATGAATGTACTATTGATGCCTTCTTCTGTAATGAATGTATACTTTTCTTTCTTTCACCTGTTTGCCCGAAGGCCACAAGTTTGTGGACTTAGAAAATTTTCTATGTTAAACTTCGCAACAAGTCTTCGGTTGTAGTGTAGAACGCCGGGGGCCCGTGCCTGTGGACTTAGGAAATTTTCTAGGTGAGATTCCATTCCAAGCCTTCGGCATGGAACCACTAGAGTTCCCTCCGGGTTGTAGGAGTAGCTTCCGGGGACTCAATAATTCAGGACTTAGGAAATATCTCAAAGGAAAACTTGAACATTAGTCTTCGGTTGTAGAGTAGGACCGAGGGCTAAGATGAATTATACTTAGGAAATTTTCCAAGCAAACTTCACCCTAGGCCATCGGTAGTGTTGAGCCCCCGACTTGTAGTGTAGCTTTAGGTCCTTGTCGAGTAGTATGATGTTGCCTTCGGCATTAGTGAAGTCCATGGTTGCCTACCGAAGGATTCCAAATTGTGGACTTAGCCAAATTTCCACAAAGTGTCGATAGAGGTTGTGGTGGGCCATCGAATGTAAAAGTTTACGGAGCCCTTTGCTATAGTGAACTCGTTGTTGTGGGCAAGCCCTCGGGTGTGTGAGATAGAGTAGCCTCCTGATGTACTAAGCTCGGAAGCGAGGGAAGCCTTCGGCATTAGTCTGTTGCCTTGACTTAGAAAACCTTTGCATTCTCTGGGTGATTGCCTTCGGTATGAGGTATGGGCTTCACCAAATTCTGGACTTAGCCAAATTTTGGTGAAGTTATGCTGGTGAGCCTTCTTTTTGGGGCCTCCGGGGAGATCCTTACACTTCAAAGCTTCATGTAGTGGTGCCCTCGTACATGTAGCTGAAGGAATTTGTGTTTGAGAGGCTCCCTTGTATCTTTGTGGAAGCCTTCGGGAAAATATCTCTGAGATGTTGTTAAGCCTCTGGGGAGAATAGTATCCAAGGAGTTCCTTCCCCCCTACACATTTTTTTTATGTCGTAGGAGGGGCATCAAGAAACTTGGTTTCTAGGAAAGGCTTGGCCTATATGGGAGCCAACGGAACAAACCGTTGGCTCCCCCTTCGGGATTGACCTTCCGATATCCCGAAGGGTTTGAGGGTCGTTTCCTCGGCCCGAGACATCGTCTGTTTCCTGCTTCCCCTTGGGGGATAGCGCGGAAATCGCCTCGGTTTTGAAAGTCGTCCCCTCAGCCCGAGACATGGTCTGTTGCCTGCTTCCCCTTGGGGGATAGCGCGGGGAGCGTTTCGTTTGTGAAAGTCAAATCCTGGGCCTGGGACATGGTCCGTTGCCTGCCTCCCCTTGGGGGATGGCGCGGAAAGCATTTCAGGGAAGGGTTTTATTTGTGTGTGGAACACAAATAGCCGGGGGCACTTGGTACCTGCCGGAGCCGAAGGGTATTGTACCCCTCGTTTTTTTAGCATATGTATAAATGTGCATAACGTATGCATGAGAGCGTCCTCGTGGGGTACGGCTTAGTTAAAAACACTTGGTGTTTTTAAGAATGGTGGGCGTATTTGCGCACTTATACTTGGTACTTTGTTATATTTATTCCTCCTCATGAGAGGAAAGGGCCTTGGGCCTATTTTGGTGAGGGGATGAGGGCTTGGCCACTCACTGACTTCGTGTTTGGCACTTTATCTCTTGAACTCGTGTTTATTCTTCGGAAAAAGAAGGGGCCTTGGGCCGTTTGATCAAGTACATTTGTGGAGGATGAGGGCTTGGCCACTCATGTTTACTGATAGAATTTGACAAGGTGGTGTACATTCCAATGTCTAGGGACCTCTGTCCCATTAGGGCGTTTTACCTTGTACGTCCCAGGTTTGATGATGGTGGCGACGATGTAGGGGCCTTCAAATTTCGGGGCCATTTCCCCCCCTTCAGTTGGTAGGCTAGCCTCCCTCCGCCGGAGGACGTAGGCCCCCACTTGAAATTCTCGGGAGCGGACCTTGGCATCGATGTAGCCTTTTACTTGTCGTCGATAGTTCTCAGCCCTGAGGAAGGCTTGCTCTCGGCGTTCTGAGATGAGGTGAAGGTCAAGGGCCATGTTGGCGTCGTTGACCTCAGATTCATATTGCTCCGCCCTTCGGGGGGCAGAGTTACTTCTGTTGGGGCCTTAGCTTCAATGTCATAACATAGGGAGAAGGGTGTTTCACTTGTTGCACGCCGATGGGTGGTACGGTAGGCCCATAGGATGTTGTGGAGTTCTTCTACCCAGCCCCCCTTCGGCTTCCAATTTCTTTCTTAATCCTTCGAGGAGGGTGCGGTTGGTGTTCTCCACTTGACCATTGCCATGGGGGTAGGCAACTGATGAGAAGGTGTGTTTGATGCCCCATGCCTCCAGGAGGGCACAGAAGGGGGCTGCCTCGAACTGAGTCCCATTGTCGGAGATGATTTGTTGGGGAACGCCAAACCTTGTAAGAATGTTCTTGAGAACAAAGTGGCGGCATCGGGCTTCAGTGATGCTGGCGAGGGGCTCGGCTTCCACCCACTTGGTGAAGTAGTCGATGGCCACAATGATGTACCTGCTGTTGAAGGTACCCTTCGGCAGGGGGCTTACTAGGTCAATACCCCATTTGGAGAAGGGTATAGCGGTGCTGATGGGGCGTAGTTGACAGCTGGTCTGCCGGGGGCCTTCTGAAAGTGTTGGCAAGCGGTACACCTTCGGGCAAGATTTGCACAATCATGGGCCATGGTGGGCCAAAAGTAGCCTTGAACTATGAGCCTTCGGGACATGGAGAAGGGTCCCTGATGAGCTGAGCAAGTGCCACTGTGCACTTCCTCCATCACGACCTCGGCTTCATCTTGATGAAGGCACCGAAGGAGGGTGCCGTTATAAGACCTCTTGTAAAGCCTTCCATTCTCGAGGGAGTAGCTGGGAGCCCTTAGCTTCGCAAGTTTGGCGCGGGCCTCGTCCTCGGGAAGCTGCCCTGTGGTGATGAAGGTGATGATATCGGAGATCCAGTCCTCCGGCCTGAGATGTACATTCGTGATGGGGCTCGCGTGTATGCTTGAGAGGCTGAGCTCCTCAATTCTTGCTATCTTGGAGAGGTGTTCGGGGGACTCGGCCGAAAGCTTGCAGAGAATGTCAGCCTCCGAGTTTTGAGCCCTCAGTATTTGGGTGAGAGAATGCGCCTCAAACACCTTAAGCAATTCCTTAGCCGCTTCCTTGTATTGTTTCATCCTCCCTTCCTTGGCCTCATATTCCCCGGAGATTTGGCCCACGACAAGATTTGAGTCGCACTTGACGTGGATCAACCTGGGCTTTAGGTTTGCTGCTAGCCGAAGGCCACAGAGGAGGGCCTTATATTCGGCTTCATTGTTCGACACTTTGAAGGAGAAGCGGATGGCATAATAGGCGTGGAAGCCTTCGGGTGTAATGAGAATCACCCCTCCTCCGCATGCTTTGGTGGCCGAGGAGCCATCGGTATAGAGGATCTACCATTCGTCTAGAGGTGTCGAAGGCTCCTCATCCACCGCTGATCTTGCAGTGCATTCCGTCACGAAGTCTGCCAGGGCTTGGCCCTTGATGGCAGGCCTCGGACGAATATCAATGTTGTACTGGCTGAGAAAAATAGCCCACTTCACCATTCTGGAGGAGCTGGTGGGGCTCCTCATGAGGGAGCCGAGGGGTTGATGCGTAAGGACTTGGACCGGATGAGCCTGAAAGTAGTGGCCAAGCTTCTTAACGGTCCAAACAATGGCTAGGACCGTTTTTTCCACAGGGGAGTACCTGAGTTCGGCCTCCCTGAGGGTCTTGCTAACATAGAAGATGGCATGTTGGACGCCATCTTCCTCCCGGATGAGTACAGGGCTGATGGCTGCGGGGCTGACGCCAAGGTATAGATACAAGGTCTCCCCTACCTTGGGTTTGGAGAGCACAGGGGGAGAAGAGAGGTACTTCTTCAGCTCATTGAAGGATTCTTGACATTCGGATGTCCATTGAAAGCCGGTTGTCTTCCTCATAATTTGGAAGAAGGGGAGGGACTTCTCTGCTGATTTGGAGAGGAAGCGGTTAAGGGCCGCCAGGCGACCCGTCAACCTCTGAACCTCCTTCACGTTGTGTGGGGGCTCCATGTCGATGATGGCCTGAATCTTCTCAGGGTTGGCCTCGATACCCCTTCGGCTAACCATGTAGCCAAGAAACTTCCCTCCTTGCACGCCGAAGGTGCATTTCTTCGGATTCAACCGGAGATTGAACTTTTGCATGATGGCAAAAATTTCCCGGAGGTCCTCGGCGTGGGTGTTTGCCTTCTTGCTTTTGACGATCATGTCGTCAACATAAGCCTCCATTGTGCGTCCCAAGACAGCTTGGAAGACTCTGGCCACCATGCGGGTGTAAGTAGCGCCAGAGTTCTTTAGGCCGAAGGCCATCACGAGATAACAAAAGATGCCTTCGGGTGTCATGAAGGCTGTCTTTTCCGCATCCTCCTCATGCATATAGATTTGATGATACCCGCGGAAGGCGTCGAGGAATGACATGATTTCGCATCCCGCGGTCTCATCTACCAGTTGATCAATGTTTGGTAGAGGGAAGGGGTCCATTGGACACGCCTTATTCAAGTCAGTGTAGTCCACACACATGTGGAAGGCAGGAGGCTTCTGCGCAAGGACCACATTAGCCAACCATGAAGGGTATTTCACCTCCCGGATGTGTTTGATGGAGAGGAGCATGTCGACCTCTTTCTTGACAAAGTCCCGTCTTTCGGTCGAGAGGGGCCTTCTTCTTTGTTGTACTGGTTTGGCTGAAGGGTCCACCGTCAGGCGGTGAGTGATGATCCTTCGGTCGATCCCCGGCATGTGACATCGCACCCGAACGTCCTTGGAAATTCAATTTAAATTCAAGGTTTATGTATTGAATTTCCGATTTCCAAACAATTGTAAAACAATTGATGGTTTACGTAGTGCATGATGGAATATTGTACTGTTCGAACTCGTATATTAGTGTCGGGTTTTGCAAATACTTATTTGGGCCTTATTAATGACATAAGAGCCCAACATTACCTAAATAATGTTATTTAAGTTTTCAAGACAATTTGAGGAAGGTCGGGCGGCCCAAACATTATTTTGGGCCCAACCTGCTAAAAATAGCAAGTATTCGAGAATGGCGTCCTAGACCCACTCGGGAGTGACCCACACGGCTAGTAACCCAATAATATGTATGACAAATGTCAAAATAAGTGATAGAATGATTAGAGAAGAATACAAATGCCTATAGCCCTCATCTTTGACATTATTGAGCTAAATAATGGGAGTAAGATTTTCCTTCTATGATATCCATCACGTAAATTATTGAGATGAGCCTACACATATTAGAGATCAATAATGTGATGAAGGAAGTTGACTTGTTCTAAATAAATTAGAATGAGTACAAAGGACATCTTTGACAAAAGATAACACAATAGGACCCATCTTCCCATTTTTGGAAGTATTGGTAGATAATTTGGACCCCAAAATAATTGGGATCAATTGGGAACCACTCCACATGATATTAGTACCTGCAAGACAAATAAAAATGGGTGAGAGGACTTACCTTGGCCGGCCAGCATGGAGAGGGGCTGCACAAGACTTGATAGGAATCAAAGTTTGGGCCACCATCTCTATTTTCGCACAAAATGGTGTGCTGTTTGTCTCCACTCATTATGGGAGTTATACTCGACCAAACAACGTGAGTGAGGTGTCCTTGGATAGCCTTTGAAGTCTAGTTTCATATTTGAGTGGTCTCTGACTCTCTGTGCGAGTGGGGAGAGCTTACCATACAGAAATCGAGCTGGAGTGAACTGCTGTCTGTAAACTCGATCAGTGAGAGTGCTGAGGCTGTTTGGTTGATACCTCGAGTTATACCAATCCAAATAAAGCGTTCAAGATACCAAAAGAAATCTTTCAAGACGAGGAATCCTTGAAGGTCTGGTTTGCATCAATCGGAGTAGTGGAAGGCTTCCAAATCGTCCGAGCAAAACACAACCTCGCAGGAGCGGATTTAATCTTCTAAAGTGAGTTTTAACCCCAAAACCTTTCCCTTCATTTTCCAAATGATATGAACGATTGGTGGAGCTATCATACACTACTCCAAGTGTATAATATGTCCCTATTAAGTTATTTTATTGATGTAAAGGTTAGATACGAACCTAGAGCAAATCTTGGAAAACTAGGAAACGAGTTAGCCGGAAAACACCCATTCTATGGGCTGTTTTCGTATCAACGATTAGGGGTTGAACTAGCACTTTGAGGGGGCTGTTTAACACTCATTTCTAAGCAAGGAATCAGTTCTCAAGCTTCCTTGGCCGAGGCTTTGGTCATTGGATCGAGAAGGAAAGTTTTAAAGCTCATTTGAGGTGAGGATTGACATCTAATTGCTTACAACTTGTAGGTTAAGCATGAGATTACCTAAATGTCTAAATCATAATGAGCTTGAATGATTATATGGATATGATGATTATATAATGGATTATGATGATTATATAATGATGAAATATGGATATAGTTGCCAAAGAATGAAATTGGAAATGATTTGAGAATGTATGAATAATATGAGATTAAATGAGTTATAAATGAACTATTTTGTGAAATAGGCATTTTACTCATGTATGAATTATGTGGATACATAAATGAATGTTTATGTATTGAGATTGAATACTTAAGTTGCTGCTACATAATTATAAATATGTAGAGGATTACAAATAATGAACATATTTGTATGCTAACAATAATCTTAATAGTATTGAAGTACTAGTTAGTGATCCCAGGGATTGGATTGTATGAAATGCACTTGAATACACTTCAAGTGTATATAAAGACTTAGTATGAAACTAAGGTTAAGTCATGGGCAGTCTTTAAGGATGACCCATGGTAGTTTATTTATAAGTCAATTCTAGGCATAGGTTTGTTTGAGAATTGGACCTTGGTGCATGGTGATGTGATAGAGCCGATCTCTAGAATGCATGGTAAGGTGGTAGACTTGTAGTCTATGTACGGTATAACTAGACCCGGGCTCTAGGGCTTGCGTGGTGATGTGATAGAGCCGAGCTCTAGAACGCAAGGTAAGGAAATTGACCCAAGTGACATGAATTGTATGGTAATGTGGTAGAGCCGAGCTCTAGAATACAATGTCATGTGTTAGGGTTGGACTCTATGAGTTGTCGTGGCTTATAGCCACGGGGAATGGGAATGGTGATTTCTAAATGAACATGGGCCCACGGGCCGACTACTTGACTTTTATATAAAGTAAGTATATTTTCAACGGGGTAAATTAGGGTTACAAATAATAATGTACTATCACCCTATTTGAGGGTCTTGTGTTTGAAATACTTGTTGTATATCTATTAGATGCCTGCCACACCAGTACTTTATAGCCGTATAGAGTACTGACCCCTTCGGGGGCGTCCCACCACCATTTCAGGTTGAGGCTTGAGCTTGCATCCTGTGCTCGTTGATTGAGTGATTCCTCGGAGAGAAGACTGGGTTTGTGCTTCCTTCATTCTATTTGAAACATTAATAAGTTTGCTCATGGATATTTTACTATAGAGCATGCGTGCTCATGAATAGCCCTGTGTGGCCCTTTTGTTTTAAACAATGTTTTCCGCTGCGTTATGAATTACTTATTATGTTTGTTTATGGATGTTATATGCGTGAATGATATTCAAGACGCTTTGTATAATATGAATGTGTTGGACTGCGGTTGACTATTCGTATTGTACGGCAGGTTGTTGACGTGTCCGGGGAGGTCCGGGGCGTGACACGGCATGTCCTCCGGCCCCCGTGCAAAAACAATGGAGTAGGCGCGGAGGGCTTCGGTGATGCCGGTCTTCAGGTCTTCGGGGAGCTTGGCTCCAATCTTCAAGACTCTCTCCAGCTTGGCCGGATTGAGTACAAAGTCTTCAGTTTCCTTGGCCGGTTCAGCCCTCGGCCTGCCTTCTTCCTCTTCCAGGGCATTAGTGGTGATTGTATCAATGCGTAGCTCAGTTTTACTAACCTTCCTGGTGAGTTGAAGGTAGCAAGCCCTGGAGAGCTTCTGATTCCCCCTCGAGTAGCCGATGCCCGTAGGCGTAGGGAACTTGAGGCAAAGGTGCCTCATGGAGATGACGGCTTCCAAATCCTCGAGGGCAGGACGGCCGAGGATGATGTTATGTGCGCAGTCGAGGTTAATGACGACGAATTCCACTTCAAGCTTGGCCCTGTGGGATCCGTCACCGAACTCGACCATTAAGGAGATGACGCCCTCGGCATCGATGCTATCCCTTGTGAATCCGGAGAGGGGGATGTTGATGTGCCGAAGGGTTCCCCTGTCTAGTTCCAACTCCCGGAAGGTGCTGAGGTACATCATGTTGACAGAACTCCCCGTGTCAACATAAGTCCGGAGGATGATGGCGTTATTGATTTCGGTGCGGATGACGAGGGCATCCCTGTGAGGAAGAGAACCCGGGGACAGGTCCGCATCTGTGAAGAAGATGGGATCCGCCCTCGGCCTCTTGGCCGGGGGCATGTGGTTGACCTCCCCGATGTAAAGGGATTGGGCCCATTTCTTCCTCTGGCTCGTGGAGTCGCCTCCGGTGTTACCACCGTTGATCATGTGAATGTGGCGCTTGTATTGTTGTTGGGAATCCTCCTCCTCACTGAGGTTCCCAATCTCGCGCTTCCTCCCCTGTGGATTTCCCAAGGGAATGGTGTTTGGGTTAACCCACTTGTTGGCCTTCGGCGGGGCCCCCTGGTGATGAGGGGGCCCCTGAGGAGGAGGGCCCCTGACGAATTGGGACAAGTGGCCCGCTTGTATCAGCCTTTCAATGGCTGTCTTTAACTGATGGCAGTCATCAGTCTTGTGTCCATGATGGCGGTGAAAACGGCAATAAGGCTCGTCAGGACTAATGGCATATATCTCAAGGGGTGCGCGGGAGTCTCGCTCCACGAGGCCTCGCTCTTCCGCATAATCCAGAATAGTGCTGATGGGATGTGTCAGGGGAGTGCGGGGGTGCTCCAGGAGGAGAAGTTGTACCCATGCCTTCGAGTTGTTCTTGTAACCGCCCCCGGGTCTGGCTTGGCCACCTCGGGGGCGATCGCTGTATTGTACCTCGCGGTTTGCCAGAGGGGGTGGCCCCTCGGGACGATTTCTGCCCTCATGCTTCTGCGAAGGCTCCGGATTGCGGCGATCCTTCTCAATCTCCTCGGCCTCGGCATACCGGTCCCCCCGCTGGAGAGCTTTTGTGTAATCTCGGGGGGGATCAGTAATAAGGCTCCTAGAGAAATTACCGTTGCGGAGGACGGTATGGAATAGGGCCATTAGAGTTCCATCAACTTCGATGGAGGCCTGCCTCCAGCGCTCGAGGAAACTCCGAAGGGTCTCCTCCTTCTGTTGCCTCACATTAAGGAGATGGGAGAAATGCTTCTTGGACCGGTGCCTTCCGGCGAATTATGTGAGGAAGCGGTGGGCGAGTTCTTGCCATGAATCTGTACTGCCTTCGGGTAATCGGTTGAACCATTCATACGCTGGCCCTTCCAAGGTGGAAAGGAACCAACAGCATAAATATTCATCCGATGCCCCATCATCATCATGCTATTCTGATACCTGCTGTAGTGTTCTTGGGGATCCGTCTTCCCCTCGTATGGCTTGATAGGTTGCCCCCGATACTTGTTGGGGATCTTAGCCGCCAGCACCCTTGGGGTGAAAGGCGTCCTTGTGCAGAGCTGAATGAGGGGTTCGTCTGAGCCCTCGGCGAACTTGCGCTTCATCTCCTCTACTTGTGCCCGGAGGGCGGCATAGTCTGGATCAGGTCCCGGCGTGGAGTTCACCGGGGGCACCTGACGCACCTCCTCGAGTTGATGGAGGAGGGCCTCGATTATCTCATCTTTGGGGTCCTTCGGGGCAACCCCTTGGGAGTTGGCCCGGAAGGATTGAGCCTGATTGATTTGGTGTCTGGCGTCTTCGGGATGGAGGAGGCCTTTGCCTTTGTCCCGAGGGGGAGGTCTGTCCTCGGCCCCCGAGACGGAGCCTTCACTTTCTTGAGGCCTGCTTGTGGCTTTCTTGCCGAGGCGGTCTTGGACCCGTCGGCGCTCAGGAGCTCCCCCAATCTCTCGAGGGCAGAGGTTCGGGGCTTCTCCTTGTTCACACATTGCTTGTCACGCGACTGGACCTCTTGGGAGGCGGTGTCTTGCGCCACCCCCCCTCGTCATTACCAATCCACATGATGGGATTGTTGAATGGAGGAGGCGGCGGGAAGTGGATAAAGTTCCCTCCAAACTGGGGTTGGAGGGGTGCCTGAGCGACGAAGGTACCAGGGTTGAGAGTAGGGGTGCAAACGAGCCGAGCCGAGCCCGATTTTCTACAGGCTCGAGCTGGAGCTCGAAATATATAGCATCGGCTCGAGCTCGGGCTCGGCTCGAACGAGCCTACAAAATCGTGGCTCAAACTCGACTCGCAGAAGGCTCGGTTCAACTCGGCTCGGCTCGAGGCTCGATAACCATTATGATGCTCCATAATGAGTCCGTAGTAAAAATTCACTGTCATCGGCCCATTCTATGTTTTTCTACTGAGTAGTAACGACCTAAGCCTAAAATATTATAAAATTTTACTAATCAGCATATATTATATACTCCCTCCGTCCCCTTTTAAATGTCCCGTTTTACCATATTGGGATGTCCCTATTTAATTGTCTCATACCTTATTTGGTAAAGTTTGTGTGGTTCAAAATTATTTTTACTTTATTCTTACTTTATCAATTAATATCAATCACACAAACCCACTTTTCTTAAAACTCGTGTCATACTCTTCCGAGACATTTAAAAGGGGACGGAGGGAGTATATCATATATATTACTCCGTACATTATAAACATTATATATTAATTTATAGTGCATAGTAATATATTATATATGATTACATAATATATATATATATATATATATATATATATATATATATATTATAAATATTCACATATAAAATTAGGCTCGCGAGCCGGCTCGCGAGCCAGCGAGCCTGAAATTAGAAGGCTCGAGCTCGGGCTCGACTGCTTAACGAGCCGAGCTCGAGCTCGAATTTGACCGATCCCGATTCGAGCTTTGACCGAGCGGCTCGCGAGCGGCTCACGAGCGGCTCGACTCATTTGCACCCCTAGTTGAGAGCCATGTTTTGGACAAAGGCCGCAAAGGCAGCCTGAAGATCGATGGCCGGGGCCGGAGGGGGAACTTGGTTCTCACTCCGATCCCTCCTTCGATCATCAAACCCTATGCGGGCATCAGGGGCAGCCTTCTGTAGCTGCTGACGGAGGTCAGCGGTGGCTTGCTCTATTTCGGTGATAGTACCGCCTTCGGGAATACGGTTGGAGGCCTCAGCCACATTCGCTTCGCCGAGGGGTGTATGGTTTTCCTCAAGGGTTTTGGACTGCCCACGAGTTCTTCCCATTTTGGTAGGTGTTTTTGTGTTTGGTGAAGGGGAGGGTTTCTCACTTGATAGTTCGATCTCCCAACGAGAGCACCAAATGATGGACAGTGTACCGGGGGGGGGGGGGGGGGGGGTAGCTTATCCGGGGGGTTATTATGAGAAGGGGTTTTTATAAGAATATTACTAAAATAAAAGTTATTTACATAAATATGACTATTCATTACTACAACATAGTGTTGTAGTAACTTAAGTTCAAAACTTGAACATGAATTACTATGATTTCATTACTACTTTAGTAACTAATCATATTTTTGTAAATCATCTTTATTTTGGTCATATTTATGTAATTATTTCTTATGAGAATAACCTAGAGAGAAGTCAGAGCAAACAAGTAGGAGAGAGAGTCGATTGTATTAATGAACTCGAGATGTTCTGGTCCTTTACAATGGGAAAAAGGGGTGCTATTTATAGTAGTAATAAATGCGATGAGAGTACACGTGGCGATAATCTAACGGCCGAGGGGTCACCTCAATCGGGTGGCACTGGCATTCGCATGTGCACCACATTGAATGCGGTGGGTGGATGTGATGCCGCATTAAATGCGGTGGTTGCTTGTCTCCAAAGGGAATCTTCGATGATTGAGCTGTTGGCCGAGGGCTCTGTGCAGCCGAGGGCGCTGTACAGCCGAAGGCTTCCCTGATGCCGAAGGCACTATGTGTGCCGAAGGCTCCTGGTAGCCGAGGGCCACTGTTTCACGTCGTTTTCTCCCAGTAGCTTCGTATGCTCGAAACTGGCAGCCCTGTGAGATTTGGAGCCTTCAGCCAAGGAGGCCGAAGGCACCCCTGTGCGTGTTGTGGGCTTCTCGGCACTTGGGCCGCTGTATTTTGGCCTTGGGCGTGTCTTGGGCTCATTGGCCCTGTGCAGGAGAAGTAGGAGTCTATGGACTGGGGGTTCCTGGGCCATATACTCCATCAGATAGTTTAGTGCTTCATTTTTTTTCAAGCGCATGAATTTATTTTCTAATTTGCTAATCCTCCTATACTTAAAAGTAGGGTTCTAAAGGAATCAAATAATTTGTGCTCGATTTGCGATTCGAATTCATATAAGACGATTCGAATTCAGAAAATTCAAATTCAAATGCAAATAAGAATATTACATTTGATTCAAGTTGTTATCAAATACAAATATGAATATCAGTATATTCAATTCGAATATTAACCAAATATATTCGATTAGTAATACTGGTAATATTAATAACAACAACAACAACAACAACAATAATAATAATAATAATAACAACAACAATAACAACATTATAATAACTTTTAAAAGATAGCAATACCCTGAAAGTATAGCCATATATACATTTATACAGATTCCAAGTCCATTTGTAGTAAATCTGAATATAAATACGAATTCAAATCAAATTTTTTGTTCAAATGTCTTTCAAATACAATACACATAATTATGTATTCAATTAGAAGAATAAAATTAGAGTCGTTTGACTTTAATACATACAATTATCAACTTATTTCACACATTATAAGTATAATTTCTAATATGTGTGTGTTAGTGTTTATTTCAAAAAGTTTGAAATAGATTTATATTTATTAATCATAAAATTGATTCACTTTAGTATATTGCGCACAATCTAAAAATGCATTGATCAATTAAATTTAAATTCTAAAAACACATATTAAGTCATAGCATGCATTTACAACATAAAAAATACAAGAAAATTTATTTTAAAAGTGATATATGACTAATATTTAACCTATGTTCAAATCGATTCGATATTCATATATGATTCGTTAACTATTCGTATTGTTGAACAAATACAAATACAAATTAAAATCAATATTCATTTCATATTTGAATTCGAATTCGTATTCGACAAAATTAAATAAATACAAATACAAAATATCACTATTCCACTCGATTCGATTCGTTTAAAACCCTATCTAAAATCTTTAAATTGGAGAGAGAAATTTCTGGGGCTTTCGGGCTAAAATGTAATTTCCACCGTATTTCTCCGCTTGAGATTAGCTCCTCCAGTCACCTTCTTCACCAGAAATATTTCCCTGGAAAATTTCGTCGTCTTCTTAGTAGTCCACCCTCGCCGTTCAAATCCACTGTAACCTAACTTCTCTCCTTCCAATTGGTTGGAACCTATCCTATTCTTCCCATCGGTTGAAACCTAACTTCCCTTTTTCAGCAGTGCCGGCTTTGGGGGCCAGGCACCTAGGCCATTGCCCAGGGCACCAAATTTAGCAGGGGCACCACTAATAGATATACTCCTTATTAATAGATGGACCATCCAGCTTCCAAATATATAGTTAGAGTAGCCAAGATATGTGCCGCCGCTAGCCAATTACTTTTGTAGTCAAAATTATTTTTGTAGTCAAAATTACAAAAGCAACAAAATAACTAAACCCGGGCGGCCTGCTAGATGGCCAATAGTAACTTCGGAATAATTCAATACGGAGTAGTCTAGCTATTACCTTAGTCATAGTCCCTGAACTAACTGTTCAATTGAATTTTAAAACTAAAAAAATCCTAATTCACAAGTGTCAAACTAGAGCAATAGCCATTCTGCCAGCAATATGATGTTTGCAATTCGAGGTTATCCACAAATCTGCCATTCAGATTTCAGATTTGCATTGGGTAATTCATTATTATACTCCATATTTAGTGCCCGGTGTTCTATTCTTTGATTTCTTCTTCAATTTGCAACTTCGCATTATCACATACAAATTGAGATATATCAAATAACGAATTTTGTAGATGAGTAAGTCTACGTCCAACTTATGGCTTATTATTTGTTAATATATTAAACTTGAAACTTTGTGTTATATTACACATATGTTTTCTAATTTTCTTGAATTTATCGGTTTATCAAATTTAGTTTGAAACTTGTTCTTATCAAATACTCCTCCGTCTCACTATGGATGTTTTCTTTTGGACTGTTTTCAGTCCCAGACCAGACCAGACCAGACCAGACCAGATCAGACCAGATCAGACCAGACCAGACCAGATTTTCGTAGTTATAAAATACACTGAGACCGGACGTTTACCAGACCAGACCAGATCAACAAATTTCAGTCCAAAAAAAACATTCTAACAATGAGATAAGAGATAGTGACACACAAATCAATAAAAATTGGTTTATGCGGTTGATACTGAATTGATAAAGTAAGAATGATTTAAATCCACACAAAATATATCAAATTTAGTATGAGGCAATCTTAGTGGGACGGAGCAAAAAGATAAAATAAGACAATTATAGCAATACTAACTTTTACATTTAGTAAAGGGAAAAGGTGCAAATAGGCCTATGTACTAACCAAAAAAGGTCAAATAAGCCCTTATTTAAGAGGCTCTGTCTGGCCGTTGTCATTTGGGGTGATTCCCGGTGGAATTTCTTGATGAATTTTTTTGAGCATCTTATTCATCAAGTGTAGTGTATTCATACCAAATTTCAGCTAAAACTTTAATCGGGAAGACATTCAAATGAATTCTTGAAGATAATTGCGCTTCTAACTGCGCAGTTATTTTCAAGAATTCATTTGAATGCCTTCCCGATTAAAGTTTTAGCTGAAATTTGGTATGAGTAAACTAGACTTGATGAATAAGATGTTAATAAAATTTCATCAAAAAATTCCACCGGGAACCACCGCAAATGACGATGACCGGACAGAACCTCCTAAATAAGGGCTTATTTGACCTTTTTTGGTTAGTACATGGGCCTATTTGCACCTTTTCCCCTTAGTAAAATATGGTGCTATAATTCTCTAGTTACATTTAATTCTTTTTCAGGCACACCCCCACACACCCGCACTTTCATTCTCTCATTCCGTCTGCCTTATCTTCTTCAACGGAACCCCCGACTTCTTCTTCCAACGTGTCTGCCTTACCTTCTTCAGCCGCTCAACTGCACCACATCATCTGCTAACGTAGTCTACAGAAGCAACATCGGCCTAAACATGTTGAAAAGCTAAGGGCCTGTTTACTAACAAAAATATTTTCCAGTTTTCCAGAAAACTGGAAAACTGGAAAACAGAAAACAGGAAACGTGTTTACCAAAGAAATTCCTGGAAAACTGGAGAAAGGAAAAAAGAAAAACGCGTTTACCAAATCGTTTTCCAAAACGGAAAAATGAAACATGTTTCTCTTTTCCTTAATGATTTGGAGAAGTGACTTTTACTAGTTTTCCAAATTTGGAAAACGCAGATGCTATAGTGCCTTTGCAATGAATTTGCATACTTACACCTAGTGGTGGGTCCGGTCCCGCTCCGATGTCGATTCCATTCCGGTACCTCCATCCTCGTACCTTACCCCTTACCCCTACCTACCACCCAACCCCACCCCGCGTACCCATTTTTCCCTATAATGACCTTACCCCACCCCCCACCACATGCCCCGACCTCGGCCCCACCCCGATCCACCCTACCCTACCGCCACCCCCCTACCACCTCGACCCCACCTCGATCCACCCTACCCTACCGCCACCCCCCTACCACCTCGACCCCACCCCGACCCACCCTACCCTACCCCACCCTTCGTATATTACCACTTACCCCTACCTTACCCCTTACCACATGCCTCCTACCTCGGCCCCACCCCACCGTCATCCTACCCCCCACCCTCGTACCGCCATCCTACCCCCACCCCCACCCTACCCTACCTCGGTCCCACCCGCACCCCGGGCCCACCTTACCCGCCATCCTATCCCAACTCCCTACCCTACCCCTACCTTACCCCAACTCCAAACCCTACCCACTACCCCCCACCCTTACCGCCATCCTACCCCCCCACCCCACCCCACCCCGACCTCACCCTGGTCCCGACCCCACCCTACCGACATCCTATCCCAACTCCCTACCCTACCCCTACCTTACCTCAACCCCAAACCCTACCCACTACCCCCCACCCTTACCGCCATCCTACCCCCCACCCTACCCCAGCCCCACCCCACCCTACCACCATTCTATCCCAACTCCCTACCCTACCCACTACCCCACCCTTAAACCTAACCACGACCCTAACCCACCCACTACCCCCCACCCCCCTAACCCCTAGACCTTACTACCCCACCCCGACCATACCCCTTACCCCACCCCCACCCATAACTTCCCTACTATGACCCCTACGAGTAGGTATGGGTGGGTATGAAGGGTTGTGGTGGAGTATGGGTAGAGTGTAAGATCGTGGTAAGGGTAGAGGTATGGGTCAAGGGTGTGGAATTGGAGAACTGTGTGAAAAAATTGATGAACATGTTTTCAAATTTGAAAATGGAAAACTAAAAAATAGAAACAGAAAATTGGAGATACAAAACTGGAAAATAAAAACAGAAAATTGGAGAACGAAAAACAGAAGTAAAAAACAGGAAAATATCTCTGTTAGTAAACAGGCCCTAAAGTTCGCTAATTTCCACCTACTATTAGGAGGCCGTTTAGAACAGCTGTTTTTCGGCTTATCAGACTTATCAGCCAACTTTTTCACCAAACATTTAATTATTGTTTTCGCGCGCTGAATTGTGTAATAAGCGGAAAAAGTAAGGTTGAAGTTACTTTCCTGGCGGTATTGTCTGAAGTTACTATACATGACCATTTTAGCTATTTTTACATATAATTTTTTCTTTATTTTATTAATAAAATATATTTTAAAAATAATTTTCTCTTAAATCAGCATAATCAGCCACTTCGGCCAGAACTTTAGAAATTTCAGCAGAAACAGATAATCAGCCGATTTTCGTGCTAACAAACGGGCTCTAGGTACATAAACATCCATTTCTACCTATATCTATATCTTTACATATCATATGTTAATCTAAGTCATGCATTCCATTAATTCATGGGAGATAATGTTATGCTCTGGCCTCTGGAGATATATGTAGGTACTGACAGCACTGTGAGGGTATGCTTGAATTTTCTCCATTTTCCTCAAGTTATTTGCAGAAGTTTTATTTTGTTTTTGTTAATTGCTTTTATAATCTGATGTTAGTTTTTTTAAAATACAAATGAACATTTTAGCACATAATAAGAGGCAGAGTTCAATGAAAACATACGTAGTATATGTCTGGCTCTCATTCGTGACACATACAATCATACCCATATAAACTTCAGTAGCTATAAAATGTTTTGTTTGATAAAATGTTAAGGTGATCTTTCTTTGTTGTTTAAAAAGCATTAAAACAAATACTCTGTATAATTTAATCGGAATCTATGTGAGTTTCCAAATGATTAAAAAAACCTAACTGTGATAAAAATCTGCAATTAATGGTTTCCAATTGAGCACAATAATGTTGATTTCAATAAAAGAAGCAACATATTTCGTTTGAAAATGTGAGAGGCATCCTTTTATATCTGCCAAATTTATCAAAAATAGCTTCTTAATCCCTTAGGCATGAAAGCCGGTAGAGTTTCTCTTTACCTACATTATATTTAAGTATACTTTAGGTTATATTATATATACATAAGGAAAACATATTTTTCACTTCAATGCCTTGCTTTCTGTAACAAAAATAGAAATTAATACAAAAAAGTAAAAAAGAAAAGGAAAAAAAGAATAAAGCATCAAACCACAGTATTTCACTTCAACCTTATCTATTTGCAAACTCTTTTAGTCTTCTGATTTAAAGAGGACTAGAAATATATCTTATTAGAAGTGGACATTAGCTATTCTAATCCATAACAAAAAACCACATTTTCAATAACATAATTCCTACTATTTCCCTAACAAACGAGTAAACACGATGAAGCTTAGTTTGAAATCTGCAAAAATTAAGATCGGGTGTAATCCTTACCCATTTCTGATTTTCAGTTAAGTTTTGATTTCAATTCCGATTCTGATTTCATCATCATCTAATTCTTTATTAGATTGTCAAGGATATTGATTCTGCAATTCTTCATCCTTTTTTGTTTGTATCAGATCAGGTAAGATATTCAGGGCAACCCGAACTGTGGTCAAAGGAATGTGCTGGGATTGTCAAGGTAAGATCTTAACTATTTGACATGGATTAAATCAATATGTTCACTTGGAGCAACAATTTTCATAAGAGTTTTGAACATTAGCAGATCTAGGAATCACCCCTCTGCTACTTTACCGTCTGCAACTGAAGCATCAATATTCAATCTTAACTCTTAAGGTATGAGGTCTAAAGCTCTAGCTTCCATTCAAGCATCAATATTGAATGCTACTATGTCTTACTATGTTTTGAAAATAAAGAATGTGTTAGCAAATAGTATTCTTCATTATCATTGAATACTCAACAAGGAATCAGTCCAACCGTTTCTTTGCCTTACTTTTTAAATCTGTGGCTTATCTTGTATTATTGTTTATGCTTTTAAATTTTATGCAAAGCCGCAAAGGTTTTTACAATCTCCGGCTGAGATTCTTTACTCCGAAAAAATGTCAGCATCAATTTTGGAAAATGAAGAAAGATTGCACTTTTGTAATGAACTATTTTGCTATGTTACATTTCTAATCTACATGTTACTCATTTGGAGGTACTCATTACATTCTTTACTCTAAAAAAATGTCGGTGTAATTTTTTTAAAAGTATAAAGGGTGTGCTTTTAATGTGCACTATTACGCTATGTTTTAATCTACTTATTACTCATCAGAATATACTCATAAGAAATGTAATTGGAATGATATCTCTATGTTTTTTAATAGAAATGTCAGCACTCAGCAACATGAAAACCTTATGTTTTCATGTCATAGATCCCCTGCTTATACCGCATGTATGCTTATTCCCCAAATGATGTTGCAATTGATGTTTATTAATTTCATTTACCTTTGATTTGGCAGAGAGGATTTCCGCTTTGGCTAAAATACATGTTCTTGGTTGAATTTAGAATTGAAAATCTGCCTTTCAAGGTCAATCTAGCTGCATTTGTTTATTATCTATTCTAGACAACAAGTTGGCTACAAACTTACTTATTTATTTTACGAAACAAAAATAGTGGCTCTATTAGTGTAGGCAAATATTCTTTCGATACTTTTCTAATGGTCATATAACCACATCAGTTAATTTTTTTCTTTTTACTATATTTATATTTATTAAAAATGGGCTACTAAGAGTATGCTCTTTTCGAAAAGTATGCTCAAACATTATTAATCTTGGCTTCAAACCACATCCTACAAACCTGAACTTCCACTTGAACTTTCTTAAGAGTATGTTCAAACTCTTTTCGAATTTTATTTATATATGAAGTTCCATATTTTATTCATAATTTGGCCATCTAATATATAAAAGCAATATAAATTTTACTATTCATTCTCCTGCTCATTAACATTATCATCCGAACCATTTATTTTTTAATGTTATTCTTAGTTCTCAGATGGTTTTAGTTTCACTGCTCCACACTTTGGAGCAGTTGTTGCATTAATTTCATAGGTACTTTGGTGCATTTTACGGAAAGACTTTTCAGCGCCGCAATATCAGTGGCAGATCCTAAGCTGATTAAGAAGTTCATTATGGAAGGATATTAAATTCCTTTACAGCAGATTTCTGATTTATTGTTTGATTGCTTTCCTTCATTAGATTAGTTAATTACTTTCCTTAGTTAAGCTGATCTGCAGCTTTATTGCTTTCCATCGTTAGATAAGTCTATTTTAAGAATTGGTTAATGTAATCCTTTCCTTCCTTACTGGTTCTTGTAACCCTTACTATAAGTAGGGATTCCTGCTTTGAATAATGGACAGGCCAGAATTAAGTATTATCAAGGAGAAAGGAACTCCATAAAATTCCTGAAGTTCTATCCCCTTCCCCGCCTTCCTTATTTTCCATTATTGCCAGCAAAAATAGAGGGATCTCATCTCTCTGTCCTCACCAATCGCCGGTTGACGCGAGCTCTAGCCCGGGAGCATAACATTTTGGTTCCGTTGCCGGGCGTCGACATGGCTGAATTAAAGAAACTCCAGGAGGATCTCACCGCCACAAATCAAAAGGTTGATGCCCTTACTGCCACTGTGAATTCCCTGACTGATGCTGTGAAGAACTTTGGTAGCCTTGCCAAAGTAATGGAAACTTTCATAGAGAAAAACAACTCTACGGCTCAGGTAACCCCTTCCATAACACACACAGTACCTGTCTCTTCTACCGCCGTCCAGCCTGAAATTAACCCTCCGACCCGTTACACCAAACTGGAGTTTCCTACTTTTACGGGCACAGAAGATCCACTTGTTTGGCTGCGTCGTTGTGAACTGTTTTTTGAGAAAGCTCCTCATTCTGACTCTGAAAAAGTTCACACTGCTGCATATTACATGAGCGAGATCGCTCAGTTGTGGTTTACCAAACGTCTACAAGATGGTGAACAATTCTCCTGGCTCCAATTAAAAAAGGCTTGCATCCTTCGCTTTGGGCCCCCGCGAAGTATTAATCCCCTGGGGAACTTGCAAACCTCAAACAGCGGGGCAAACCTATCGATGATTATATTGCAGACTTCCAAACACTTCTTTCCCGTACTGATGATGTCCTCTATCGTCAACAAGTTCCCCTCTTCACTGCTGGCCTAGATGAAGCACTTCGTATTGATGTTGAACGAATGAGACCAGATTCGTTGGATGAGGCCATCAATGCTGCCCGAGATTATGCCCGCAAAGGTCAACTGTTGCGCACTTCTTCAGTCAATCGACAGGCTCACACATTCTCCCCAGGATCTGCAATCACCATCCAACAATCCAACCAGTCTCGCCCTGCCCGCATCAAGAGACTGTCACCAACAGAGATGCTAGAGCGCCAGAAGTTGGGGCTTTGTTACAATTGTGATGACAAATGGATCAAAGGCCATCGTTGTAAACACCAATTGTATATGTTAGGTGTTGTTGATGATGAGGCATCTGAGGAAGATGACGTGGGCGGTGACAGAGAGCCGGAAATTTCCCTGAATGCCATAACAGGCCTTAACCATTCACACATGATGAAGGTTCGCTTAATTATAGCGGGCAGCCCGATACTTGCTTTAATCGACACCGGCAGCACCCATAACTTTATCAACAGTGCCACCGCGCAACGTCTTCAACTGCCTATCACTTCAAAAACAGGCCTCCAAGTTGCAGTTGCTAATGGGGAACGCGTGCCTAGCTCCGGTTTCTGCCACGAAGTCCTTTTACAGTATGAGAAATTAGCTTTTCTCACCACCTTGTTCGTCATTCCCCTGGCAGGTGTCGAACTCGTCTTGGGCGTTAAATGGCTTCGTACATTGGGCCCCATTTGGTGGGACTTTGAGACTCTACAGATGTCTTTTATGTGGAAGGGTGAAAGAGTTGCCTTATCTGCGGAGCATGATATTACCTTCTCATCCCTCCATCACCTCCAACCACAGTTGACTGAGACTGCTGCACTCGATTCACTACTCTCTTCATTTGAAACTATTTTCTCGGCACAAGTGGCACTGCCTCCTCAACGTCACTGTGATCATCGCATTGTGCTCTCAGTGGGTACAGATCCTGTGGTTGTTCGTCCCTATCGATACCCTCAATTGCAGAAGGATGAAATTGAACGACAATGCACGGAAATGCTTCAATCGGGTATAATCCGTCACAGCACATCACCCTTTTCTTCCCCAGTCTTACTGGTTCACAAACAAGATTCCTCTTGGCGCTTTTGTGTGGATTGTCGCGAACTGAATGCGCGGACAGTCAAAGACAAGCTTCCGATCCCGATAATTGATGAGCTTTTGGATGAATTACATGGTGCCAAAATCTTCACTAAACTCGATTTACGATCTGGCTACCATCAGATTCGTATGCATACAGCTGACATTGAAAAGACCGCGTTCCGGGCCCATCATGGGCATTTTGAATTTCTTGTGATGGCCTTTGGCCTCTGCAATGCCTCATCCACGTTCCAAGCTCTCATGAACGAGGTATTTGGTCCTTATCTCCGGAAATTTGTGCTCGTATTTTTTGACGACATTTTAATCTATAGCACTACGTGGGTTGACCATCTACATCATCTCAAATTGGTCTTTCACCTCTTACAAACAAATTCTCTGTACCTCAAAAGATCCAAGTGTGACTTTGGGAGTCGGCGTGTCTCATATCTTGGGCATGTGATTGATGAATCTGGCGTGGCAGCAGATTCCAGCAAAATCCAAGCTGTAGTGAACTGGCCCAAACCCATTTCAGCAACTCCTTTACGTGGCTTTCTTGGCCTGGCAGGTTTTTATCGCAGGTTTATTAAAGATTATGGCATCATTGCAACACCATTGACCAACCTCCTACGTCGCAATGCATTCCAATGGAATGAGCAAGCAGACGATGCTTTCAATGCCCTGAAAACAGCACTATCATCTGCCCCGGTTCTACAACTTCCCAACTTTTCTATTCCTTTTTTCATTGAATGTGATGCCTCGGGCATTGGAATTGGTGCAGTGCTTCACCAGGAAGGTCACCCCGTTGCATATTTTAGTAGAAAATTGGCAGATCATCATCTCAAACTTCCAGCATATGAGCGAGAATTAATTGGCTTATCACAGGCTGTGCGACATTGGCGCCACTACCTATGGGGGCGCTCCTTTGTGATCAAAACAGATCATTATAGCCTCAAGTATTTGCTACAGCAACGCCTTACTTCTTCCCCTCAACAACATTGGATGAGCAAGCTTCTTGGCTTTGACTTTGTTATGGAATATAAACCAGGAAAACTTAACATAGCAGCTGATGCACTGTCCCGAAGAGATGAAGACCACCACTGCATCTTTACAATATCCAATCCTCGTCCTGCCTTATTACAAGAACTGAGGGATGAACTTCGCACTTCACCAGATGCACTTGCTTGGTTGCAGCTGGCTGAGAGAGATAATTTGTACTCTGTGCGTGATGGTTTGTTATTCAAGAGGAACAAATTATTCCTGCTACCTTCCTCAAAATTCATCCAGGCTATATTGGCAGAGGTACACAACTCTACTCATGAAGGAGTGCAGAAAACGATTCATCGCCTTCGCCGAGAATTTTGTTGGCCCAAACTTGCAGCCTCAGTCAGAGAATTTATCGCACAATGTGCTGTTTCTCAAAGAAATAAGTGGGAAAATACCAATCCTGCAGGCCTTCTTCAGCCTTTTTCTATCCCACAACAAATCTGGGCTGATATCTCTATGGATTTTGTTGAGGGTCTTCCCAAGGTTCAGGGAAAATCAGTCCTCTTGGTGGTGGTTGATCGTCTGTCTAAATATGCACACTTCATTCCGCTAGCTCATCCATATACAGCAGCCTCCGTAGCCATGGTCTTCTACACCAACATTGTCAGATTGCATGGCATTCCAGAGACCATTGTCAGTGACGGTGATGCAACCTTCACCAGTTCCTTTTGGCGTGAACTCTTCCGATTATGTGGTACCAAACTCTCATTTTCCACTGCATATCACCCTCAGTCTGACGGCCAAACAGAGGTCGTAAATCGCACTATCGAAATGTACTTGCGTTGTTTAGTTGGCGATCTTCCAAGGCGCTGGGTGGACAGCTTACCATGGGCTGAGTATTGCTATAATACTTCATTTCATTCCTCCCTGCGCACTACTCCCTTCAAGTTGGTCTATGGCCGTGACCCACCTCGCCTCTTACCATTTGAACCAGGGACTTCTAGGGTAGCTGCAGTGGATGAATTACTCAAATCTCGGGATGAAATCCTCATGACTGCTCGACATAATCTCCAACAGGCTCAAACCCGAATGAGGGATCAGTATGATAAGTACCATCATGAGGTTACTTATGAACCCAACCAGTGGGTTTGGGTACGTCTTCAACACTACCGCCAACAGTCATTAACTCGCCAGCGATTTCACAAGTTATCTCCCAAATGGTATGGGCCTTTTAAAGTTTTGCACAAGGTTGGACCGGTTGCTTATAAGAATGAGTTGCCTGACGATTGTCGCATTCATGACGTTTTTCATGTTTCAAAACTGAAAGCGTTTGTCGGCAGTCCACCTGATCATGCACCGCCACTACCCCCAATCACAGAAGGTCGGTTACTCCTTCAACCCGAAGCAGTTGTGCGCACCAGATCAATTCGAGGCTCTCCTGAAGTTTTAGTTGCTTGGAAAGGTTTTCCTTTGGAAGAGGCTACTTGGGAACCTCTGCACGATTTTAAACACCAGTTTCCATCTTTCAAGCTTGAGGCCAAGCTTGATGTCCCGAAGGAGAGTGATGATGCATTTTACGGAAAGACTTATCAGCGCCGCAATATCAGTGGCAGATGCTGAGCTGATTAAGAAGTTCATTATGGAAGGATATTAAATTCCTTTACAACAGATTTCTGATTTATTGTTTGATTGCTTTCCTTCATTAGATTAGTTAATTACTTTCCTTAGTTAAGCTGATCTGCAGCTTTATTGCTTTCCATCATTAGATAAGTCTATTTTAAGAATTGATTAATGTAATCCTTTCCTTCCTTACTGGTTCTTGTAACTCTTACTATAAGTAGGGATTCCTGCTTTGAATAATGGACAGGCCAGAATTAAGTATTATCAAGGAGAAAGGAACTCCATAAAATTCCTGAAGTTCTATCCCCTTCCCTGCCTTCCTTATTTTCCATTATTGCCAGCAAAAATAGAGGGATCTCATCTCTCTGTCCTCACCAATCGCCGGTTGACGCGAGCTCTAGCCCGGGAACATAACATACTTTAAAATAGACTTTAGAGCAGTTTATAATTTTTAGATGTTAGTAAGTCGATTTGCTTTTGGAGTGAAGTTTTCTTCTCTAAATGAGATTTACTCCATCCAATTTGAGCTTTCTTAATTTTTATGTTGCTTGAGTCACACATGGAATACAAAGTATATGATATTGTTAATTATTGGATTTGGCTTTCGCAGATTTCATTTTCCAGAATGGGAAGCTTTTTGATGGTAAATGTTGGTTCTGGATCAGTATCACTTTATAGTTGGGCAATCTGCAGTGCATGAATATTTGTGTTGGTTGCTCTGGTATTGTCCATGTATTTGATCTTTGAACATTTATCAGCGTACAATCAGTCAGAGTTTATCACCAATGCCATTTGAATACTTATAATTACTGCTTCTTCATTTTTTCTGTTATGTTTGCTCTATGTTTAACACTGTTGGGTTAATGGCCCAAATGGAGGATCAGCCCATTTACCCCCTCATTCGGACGAACGTCCAGCCCAACAAGGCAATCCAGCCCGACGAACGTACCGACTGGGTGATGGTGGAATAAGCCGCAGACAACGTCTTGGTGACGAACGTCGCCACCCAAGGCCCGCAGCTACATGATGGCCAGTCCAATCTATATGATGAATTCTTCTAAGGGCCAGGATACGAACGGCCCACGACCCTTTACAGTATCTTCAGGAGCAGGCCCCCGGCCCAGATGGACGTCTGTCTCCACGAGTTAGACGGGAACCCAGATTCTGGTGGGTAGCGCATTTAATGCTGGAGATTTGGTGGTTGAGACACCAGCCACACACAGCCCTCCATGTCAGCATAGTCAACTGCCCATTGGTAGTATAAATAGCAGCATTTATTTCATTGTAAAAGGTTGACAACTTACTATTCTTAACACTCTAGCTTATTACCTTATCACTAGCAGCTCTTCTACTGCGGGATAAGACGAACGGCCGATGAGCCTTAATAAGCGTATTGTATTGGGGAGTTATTAACTGATTAATAAAACCTGATCTTTTACTTGCTAGTTATCATTTCTTAATCCATCTTATTTGTTTGTTGGGCTAGTTTATTCATATATACACTCACCACGCCACTCGAAACCTTTGGGCTTACGTGCACTACAACAAAAAGTGTCATTTGCGTCCATTTTATTTGCGTAGACCGAAGTGGACACTAATAAGGCTTGTTTTGCGTTGACGTGTCTGACGCAAAAACGAATGTGAATATTATTCACTTAAAGATTCGGAAGTAGACTAGTTGCGTCGATCGGAAGTCGGAACACATGAAAAATAAAAGATGTAGAAAATCAGAATTTCTCTGGGCCTGAGTACACCGACCCGGATGTGAGTAACACCCTAGCTTCGCTGCTTTTACCAGAACGGAGTTCACAGATCTAGAGGTGAACAATGCCCTAGCTTCGCTGCTTTTTTGTATAGATGCGGTCTGTATAGATTTCTCAATTTTGTCTCTCGAGTCATTTCTCTACAAAGCATTGCCTATATGAGTACTCCTATCAGCAACCGGCGTGTGCAAGAGATGGATAGATACAACCGAACAACTATGGATAGCGAGTTAGTGACTATGAAACTTAGACCTAGGGTTTCTGGTAACACTCAGATTCAACGCTCATATCCATTTTGCAGTGATGTTCGGAGCTTATAGCAAGTTCATTTAGAATAGAAATGCCAGATTTTCAGGTCTATTATTTTATCGAACGATTCTCTCAAAGTTGATTATGAAATAGATTAACTATTTAATTAAATATAAACACTAAATTGTAGTAAATAAATTGTTATAAGGAATCCCTTACTGGTGTGAGTCAGTAGATTGGTGAGTCGGTTTAATTATTTTCATTTAGCTTGATACATACATCTTCAGGAATATTTGAATCTCCTTCGATTCAATCATGACTAACTTTCTTGCAGTGCCTAGCTTTGTATGGGACCTAATTTTAATCGTGCATATCCTATCTCAATCTCAATTGTAAGTATTTTACTATCTGATATGCTTCTGTTATTGCCCCTATAATAATCCATTATGAGTTTCTTATTTAATGTGATGGTTTGTTGTCTTTTCATGTAAGGGGCATAACACAAATGAGCATGACAAATGATTGAGGCTCTAAACCGAAAAACTCTATGCAGTGAAAATGATTAAGGCTCTAATGTGGATGGTTTCAATCTTCGCCACACTAAGGTTGCCACCTTTGGCTATCTCTTGAGGACAAAGATACCACTTGAATCACTTTATGGTATATAACTATCTCAAACATCTTCCTGCATCCTATTATTTTTTTAAATCTCAGTGTACTCCTCTATCTAGCTTCCTAGCATCCATGGCTTTTAACCATGACTTAATATCACTTAAGTTGGCTCATGTCGGTATGACAGCTCCATCAACAACATATTCTTTATGTAATGCAATCTGAAAAAGGAGTCCTATTTTGTAGTTCGGAGCTAATGATGTTTCTAATAAATATAAGCTTGTTTTTAGGCCAACAATATTAGTTTGGATATGCAATTGATTGTGTTTTTACATTTTAAATAATTTGGGTTATTGCAGGTTTATACATTTTAAATAATTTGGGTTAATCCCCTACTCTGCTCAAGTATGAGAGGGAAATAAGGAGGTTGGGCTGTAGCAGTATTCCATGTTCTACGCATCTTTAATAGGTTTTGATCACAATAATTTTTACCTTTATTTATACATAGTTCTCTAGCCCAGTGGGTCTTGTAATATTTTAATAATCACGGTCTGCATTTTTTCTATTTTTTCATTACTTGATGTGCTTATTTATGTATAATTCTTAACTTTCATTGCAGGGCATCTTTGATCCGTTTGAAGCTAGGATTTGGCAATTTAGAACATTGTAGAGAAGATGACACTGAACTTGACCAACATTGTAAACCTATGAAGAATTGCATATTAATGCATAGTTGGTTGAATGTGTATTTATGCTTTTCGGGATAAGGAGTTATGCTCCAACTAACAGTATGAATTTTAGTTTTATAGATATGTTATTTAATTGGGGACTCACTAATTATTTGGTTTACTCCTCTTTTAATATGGAGTATATTTCAAAACTTTATGTTGTATATGCAAAGTGATTGGTTTTGAAGTTTTTCTTTGTTTCAGGCTGCCTAGGATGTTGATTATCACCATAATATTCTGGCATCCCATCTGAAAGTGAATCCGAAAGAAGTTTTGTTGACTGGTGATTCTTTATTTTTTTCCCCAGTTGCTAGATAGTTTCATGTGTGACATTAGCAGACTAATATAATGTCTAACTTTTCAGTTTGATTAATGTCTCTTTCTTGATGTTCTTCCATTTTTGTCTCCATTATGCCAGGTTGCTAATCCTTTGAGAATTAACAGCTGAAAACTTTGATGTTATCCTTCTTGAATTGAGAGGATTTCTACTGCATTTGAAGTTTCCGGCGGTAGCGCTCTAATCCATGGATTTTATCCCAAAGAAGTTTCAAATCTCATCAATTGGTTGTATTTTTTAAATTATAGAAGCTTTACATTTTAATCAGTATAATGTAGTATGTTATTCACGTTTAGCTACTTCAACAGTAGTTTGCTTTTCCAAAAATATTTCATAGATAATGAATGTTCTTTATTTGACGGTATATATTAGTGATTTGTAATTAAATTTATGTATTTTCTGTGTTTAGAATGTTGTGTTGTGCGAGTACAGTAATTATATATCAAGATATTGT
Source organism: Cuscuta epithymum (assembly GCA_945859915.1). Lineage (NCBI taxonomy): Eukaryota > Viridiplantae > Streptophyta > Magnoliopsida > Solanales > Convolvulaceae > Cuscuta > Cuscuta epithymum. The sequence continues at coordinate 1,083,288 of CAMAPF010001007.1, forward strand.
ATTATTATTATTTTTTTGGAAAAATAGAACCTTTAGCGTCCACATGTCGACGCAAAAGATGTTTTTATTTTTTCTAATTTATTGACTTTTTGCGTTGACAAAGTCGACGCAAAAGATAAAACTTATTTGCGTCGACAGAAGTTAGGGATGGACTCGGGCCGGGCCAACCGGCCCGGAACCGGACCGGCCCGCTACTGTGCGGGCCCGGACTGGCCCGATGAACCGGTTAGTGCCCGGTTCGGGCCACCCGACCCGGTGATATAGCGGTCCGGGCCCGGGCCTGCTATTTAGTGAACTGGCCCAGTCGGGTCGGGCCTGGTCCGGGCCTCAACGGTCACATTTTTTTTTTTTATTGTTAAAGGTTGTAATAGCCGTTGGGAGTGTCCCAAACGGCTCTATAGCCGTTGGGAGCATAGGAGGGGGGGGGGGGTCTGGGGAGTTAGGGGGTGGGGGTGGGGTATACAAAAAAAACCTATTTATACTCCTATTTTCTATACATTTTTTACACCTCTTCTTCTACAACTCTTCCTACTCTCTAATTCTCTATTCTCTCAATCTCTCATATTCAATCATCTTCATTCTTCATCTTCTCCAAATTCTTTCTACATATATATAATTTATATAATTATTATATCTACTTATATATTAATTATCTACTTATAAATATATACTTATACACATTCATATTATAATTCTTTACACATTATATATACTATATATAGTTATACACATTCATATTTACTTTATATTTAGTTATTATCCATACTATTGTTATTTACTTATATTTACATATTACATTTAGTTAATATATACTTTTATATATATATATATATATATATATATATATATATATATAGAGTAATGATCCGGTCAGGAGCTCCTGACCGGAACCGCCGTCCGGACCGCGGCGTTTGGCCGCCTTCCCGGTGGCTTTTTTTGATGAAATTTTTATGGGATGTTCTCCATCAAGTCTAGTTTATCCACAAAAAAATTCAGCCAAAAACTCAATCGGGAAGGTCGTCAAATGATTTTTGCAAGTTAACTGGTCCGGAAAATACATATTCCGGACCAGTTAACTTGAAAAAATCATTTGACGACCTTCCCGATTGAGTTTTTAGCTGATTTTTTTTGTAGATAAACTAGACTTGATGGAGAACATGCCATAAAAATTTCATCAAAAAATTCCACCGGGAAGGCGGCCAAACGCCGCGGTCCGTACGGCGGTTCCTGTCCGGACGTCCGGACAGGAATATTTCTCTATATATATATATATATATATATATATATATATACACACACACACACAAATGTTCCTGTCAGGTATACCTGACAGAAACCGCCGTCCGGCCTCCTCCTTTTGGGGGCCTTCCCGGTGGTATTTTTTGCTCAAATTTTTTGTGTATGTTCCTCATCAAGTCTAGTTCATCCACACCAAATTTCAGCAAAAAATTCAATCGGGAAGGTCGTCAAATGATTTTTGCAAAAATACATATTCCGGACCAGTTAACTTGCAAAAATCATTTGACAACCTTCCCGATTGAATTTTTGGCTGAAATTTGGTATGGATGAACTAGACTTGATGAGGAACATACACAAAAAATTTGAGCAAAAAATACCACCGGGAAGGCCCCCAAAAGGAGGAGGCCGGACGGCGGCTCCGGTCAGGTATACCTGACCGGAAGATTACTCTATATATATATATATATATATATATATATATATATATATATATATATAGGGGAAGGTTCCAGTGAGAAAGGACTCCTAGGAGAGAAATTAATAGAATTATAATAGAGATATAATTCTGTTTCATTATTTCACAGAAATGAGAATGAATCTGGACCGTTGGATTGTATGATGTGAAATTGAACTGTGCATTTGGTAAGACTGAAATGTGCATTAAGTGAAATTGAAATGTGCAGAATGAAAAGTAAAACTCAAATGTGCATTACGTGAAATTGAAATGTGCAGAATAAAAGGCTCAAAAAAATGCCACCACATCATAGTTTTATTCTGCACATTTCAGTTTCGCCTAGTGCATATTTCAGCTTACCTTTTATGCTGCACATTTCGATTTCACCTAATGCACATTTCAGTTTCACAAAATGCACATTCAATTTTACCAATTACAATCTAAGAGTCCAGATTCATTCTCATTTCTCTCCTAAGATCATTTTCTCACTTGAACCTAATTCTATATATATATATATATATATATATATATATACATATAGAGTGCTCTTCATGTCAGGCCGGCCTGACGAGCTGCCCCGTCCGGCCAAGCCCGTTTGGGCACCTTCCCGGTGGAATTTTTTGATGAAATTTTTTGAGCATGTTCCTCATCAAGTCTAGTTTATCCTTACCAAATTTCAGCTCAAAATTCGATAGGGAAGGCATTCAAATCATTTTTGGAAGTTGACTGCGTCAAAATATACATAGAAAACTGCAGTCAACTTCAAAAAATGATTTGAATGCCTTCCCGATCGAATTTTGAGCTGAAATTTGGTATGGACAAACTAGACTTGATGGGGAACATGCTCAAAAAATTTCATCAAAAAATTCCACCGGGAAGGTGCCCAAACGGGCTCGGCCGGACGGGTCAGCCCGTCAGGCCGGCCTGACATGAAGATTTGTCATATATATATATATATATATATATATATATATATATATATATATATATATATATATATTAAAGTATTAAGTATAAGTGTATTACTCATCTTATAGTAATATACTTATATATTATATACTATAAACATTATATTATATATTACTTATAATATATTTACACATTATATATACTATATATACTTATACACATTCATATTTATTTGATATTTAGTTTTTATCCATACTATTGTTATTTACTTATATTTACATATTACATTTAGTTAATATATACTTATATATATATATATTAAAGTATTAAGTATAAGTGTATTACTCATCTTATAGTAATATACTTATATATTATATACTATAAACATTATATTATATGTTACTTAAAATACATTTACAAGTTATATAAACTATATAGACTTATACACATTCATACATTTTATAAAAGTAGGTAATTGTTAGACTTATCATTTATCTATTAAATTAGTTAATTGTTACATTTCTCTACATTTCTCTTTAAAGAAAAAAATAGTTACTTGTTACATATCATTTATCATTTAACATTAGTTAAACTAGTTACTTATTTAATTGCTTCATTTCTCATTAAAGTGAAAAAAGTAGTAAATTTTTACATTTGTCATATTAATATTAGTTAAAGTAGTTAATTGTTACATTTGTCATATTAATATTACTTAAAGTATACATTTCTCATTAAGGTAAAAAGAACTAGTTAAAGTAGTTAATTGTTACATTTGTCATATTAATATTAGTTAATTGCTACATTTGTCATTAAGGTAAAAAAACTAGTAAATTTTTACATTTGTCATATTAATATTAGTTAAACTACTTAATTGTTACATTTCTCCTATTAATATTAGTTAATTGCTACATTTGTCATTAAGGTAAAAAAAACTAGTAAATTTTTACATTTGTCATATTAATATTAGTTAAACTACTTAATTGTTACATTTCTCATATTAATATTAGTTAATTGCTACATTGCTAATTAAAGTAAAAAAAATAGTTAATTTTTACATTTCTCATATAAGTTAATTGCTACATTTCTCATTAAAGTATTAATTAGAAGTAGTTCGATTTTTTTTCAAGGAAAACAAATTGTTACACTAAAATATACTCATATTTTAGTTCGAATTTGCTATAGTTTTCTTAGTCACATTTTATTATTACTATTGTACTCATATAAAATATTTGATATCATTTAATATTTGTTCAATTTTAAAGATGGAGCGTGGTAGACATTCTGTAGATGTGGGTAATCTCCAATGCAACCGCAAGAGGGAGTGTTGGGTTAAGGGCCCAAGCCGAGGTCCGGCCCACTAACCCATATTGCCAGACGCACGTCCAGTTAAAACACCAGGCCAGCCCACAGGCCCATGCCCCTTGAGGATGGACGAACGTCTGATGTTGGGGGCTCAGACCCAGCAGACTCATCCCGACGAACGGCTGTGCGGGGACAAGGAGCAGGACCACGGGCCACCAGGGATGGCGACGAACGTCCCCGGGGCAAGCCTATAGTCATCGGAGGAGGCCCAGTCCACATGGTGAGTATCTATCAAGGCCAGGAGACGAACAGCCGATATCTCTCGAGGGTCACTTGGAGCAATCCAACTCACTTCCCGGGAGGACGAACGTCCCCACTAATCAGGCGGGAAACCTAGATTCTGGCGGGAAGTGCATTTAATGCTGAAGATTTGGTAGTTGGGACACCAGCGGTCCACAGGCTGCCACGTCAGTACAGCCACCTGCCCATTGGTGGGTATAAATAGAAGCATTTATTTCATTGTAAGGGGTTGGCAACTTTCTATTCTTAGCATACTAGCTTCAGCATTCTTACTTGCAGCATTTCTAAGTGCCTTGTAAGACGAACGGCCGACGTGCCTTTTTAGCAAGTAGATCGTACTTAGGGGAGTTATTACGAAGTTAATAATACCTATTTACATTGCCTGCTATTACTCCTGTTTTCCTGATCCATCTGATAGTTGTTGGGCTAGATATCCACACACTCACTCCACTCGAAATCTTTGGGCTTACGTGTTGGGTTCAAGGGTTGAAGGAATAAACCTCAACACTGGCGCCGTCTGTGGGAAACTGAGCAAAAAGTTTCCAGAAACTCTCCCAAACAGCTACTAAGTCTACCTACAGCAAACACGATGTCAGGAAGCAACAACCAGCGTGATCTCTCCGAGCGTCTGGAGTCGAGCCGTCGGAATCGCGGCCAGAACTCGGAACTATCCGCAACAATATGGACCTCAGGAGGAAACGGGGGTATCACTGACCTCATTCCCCTGGAGGCCAGGCAGGATCCCCACCTCATGCGGGAACTCGCAGACACCATGCGTCGCTTGGCGGACGAACGGGAGGCCCGAGATCGGGTGTACTCTGCAAGCACCCAGCGAACGCCCCTCTCTCCCATACGCCGCATGCAGTCGTACGATGATACGACAGGCTCCAGCGACCACCGGCCCTCCGTCCACGAGCGGCTAGGTGGGGGTTCAGGCTCCCGTGAAACGGGAGGGCGAACCAGGGTCAGCATCGCTGCATCCAGGGCTCTCACACCATCAGTTCCCTGCCAAATTCCGCGAGGAGACGAGACCCCAAGGATCAACACCGTTGGACGACGTTTCCAGCGGCGGGGTGCGCAGATCTTCAGGCGGCCGCACGGTGCTGTGGCCGCTCAGCAGAACGCCACCCCCGAAGCCGCGCCCCCTGTGTCCCCCGGAAGGGCCGCACAGGACGCGAGGCTGGAAGCCATGGAGAGGCAGATAGCCGAGATGAATAGGCGGGCGGACGTCGGCTCGGCCACACCCTCCTTCTCTCTCACATCACCTTTTACTCCACGGGTGATGAGCGTCGAAATTCCCCGGGATTGCAGACCCCCGGGGAACTTGGTGTATAATGGGGCTGGCGATCCTAAGGCCCACCTGATCAGCTACCAAGGGAACCTGTCCATGCTGGGAGCATCGGACGAAGCCATCTGCAGATTGTTCTTCAGCACCCTCAGGGGGCCAGCTCAGGAATGGTTCGGCCAGTTGAGGCCAGGCACCATCGACTCATACGAACAGCTCTCCCAGCAGTTCATGGCGCAGTTTGCTGCCAGCACCACCCCCAGGAAGGACGTCACGGCTCTCGCCCACATCAAACAAGGGCGGGACGAACCGCTGGCTAGGTTCCTGGTAAGGTGGAGGGACGAGGTCCTACAGGTCGACGATCTGGACGAACGTCTGGCCACCAACATGTTCACCAGTGCGCTGGCCACAGGGGATCTATACCGGGACCTAAGGAGGAACCCCGGCACCAGCTACACCGAGGTTCTTGCTCGGGCCCAGAAGTATGCCTCCATTGAGGGGGAGATCAGGCAGCGGGACGGAGTTCCCGCGGCCCACCCACGGAAGATGGCGGACAGGCTCGGGCCCGGGCCGGGACCCGGGCCCTCCCTCCCAAACAAAAAGAAGAGGACAGACGGGGCGATGGTCCCCTGGAAGGCTCCGTCCGGGGATACTCAAGCACGGCCGGACGACCGCTATGTCCCATTGGCCATCAAGGACAAGGGCCTCCTAACGGAACCCCAGGATATGAATAAGCATATGGGGCACGACCAATCGGCCTACTGTGAATACCATCAGAGGACCGGCCACCTGACGGATAATTGCAGCCAATTAAAGAAAGCGATCGACGAGCTGATCCGTCAGGGGTACCTGGGCGAGTTCACCCAGCTGCTGAACAAAAACAGCCAGCAGAAGCCGAACTCAAGGCACAAGACATGGCGCCGCGACGATCGGCGCGAGGCAGAACCTCAGGACGTGGATTATCGAAGTGCAGATAAACGTCCGGAGGGATCCCTCGGCCCGAAGGGCAAGAAGAAGAAATTGGAGATCAAGGTGATCTTCGGGGGCGCTGAGACAGGGGATACACCCGCCGAGCGGAAAAAATTTGAGAGGTCACTCTATGTGGGTTCCGTATCAGCACCCCCCACCAAGCGCAATAGAGTCGAGGCAATTACCTTCGGCCCCGCTGACCTGCCAATGTCACCGGCGCCGCACAGAGACGAGCTGGTGATCAGCATGGACGTGAACGATGCTATCGTCCGTCGCGTCCTCGTTGATACCGGGAGCAGTGTGAACGTCCTCTACTGGGAGGCTTTCGAAGGAATGAGGCTCCGGAAGGACATGCTGCACCCCCTACGCACCCCGCTGTCCGGCTTCACCGGGGATTGCATTGACGCTGAGGGCACCATCATTTTACCGGTAGAGGTCGGCGACGGCCCTCACACTGCCCGGATCAGCATGACGTTCGTCGTGGTCCGCCTAAAGTGCGCCCACAACGCCATTTTGGGCCGACCCGGCTTGGAAGACTTGGGGGCCATATGCTCCGTACGACATTCATGCATCAAATTCCCCACCGACACTGGAGTGGGGGTGGCACGTACGGACCCACATATGGCCAGGGCCTGCTACACGAAGGCCATGGAGAAGCTCAACGAGCGGGAGGCTCGGGTCAACAGCATCTCCGAAAGGGCCAAACAGGCCGACTTGGACGCTCATCTGGAACCAGCAACTCTGCTGGAGGAAATTGAACTCGACGATCCGACGGACAGGAAGGTGTCCATTGGTGCGGATCTAGAGCCGGAAATCAGGGCAGGGGTCATAGCCGTCCTCCGAAGGTTCAGGATCTTGTTCGCCAGAGGGCCGGAGGACATGCCGGGCATCGACCCCAACCTCATATGCCATAAACTCGCCGTGCGGCCGGATGCCAAGCCTATACAACAGAAGAAGAGATATATGGCGGCCGACCGACGCGATTTCATCAGGAAGGAAACAGCAACTCTCCTCAGCATCAAACATATCCGGCCAGTCATCCACGTGGAGTGGTTGGCCAACGTGGTTCTAGCCCCGAAGGGCGACACTTGGCGGATGTGCGTCGATTACTCGGACCTCAACAAAGCTTGTCCGATGGACCCTTACCCTGTCCCGAGGATCGACCTGCTGGTGGATGAGACAGCAGGCTGCGAGCTGCTCAGCTTCATGGACGCATTCAGGGGCTACCATCAGGTGTTCATGCACCCCGATGATGCCGAAAAAAACGGCGTTCGTTACGGCGGACGGCGTGTACTGCTACATCGTCATGCCTTTCGGCCTGAGGAACGCCATGGCTACTTTTCAGAGGATGATTGGGATGTTGTTCAAGGATGTACTTGGAAAGACAATGGAAGCTTACGTGGATGACATCCTGATCAAAAGCAAGAAAAAGGAGGACCATGTCCAGGACATGGAGAGGGTCTTCAGCATCATGGAGAAGGCCAGCATGAGGCTCAATACGAAGAAGTGCGCCTTCGCCGTCAGGGGCGGCAAGTTCCTCGGCTACATGATGAGCGAGCGGGGGATCGAGCCTAACCCGGAGAAGGTGAAGGCGATTATGGACATGGAAGCCCCAAAGAACCTAAAAGACGTGCAGCGGCTCACCGGGCGTCTGGCGGCCCTGAGCAGATTCTTATCCAAACTGGCTGATAAGGCGATTCCCTTCTTTCAGATCATGAAGAAGGCCAATCCCTTTCAATGGACCCCGGAGTGCCAAACTGCTTTCGAAGATTTCAAGGTATATCTCTCCTCTCCGCTCGTCCTCACCAAGGCAGATCCCGGGGAGAGATTATACATGTACTTGGCAGTAGCCGATCTGGCCGTAAGTGCCGTGCTGCTGAAGGAATCTGAAGGCGTCCAGCGGCCAATATACTTTGTAAGTAAGGCGCTGAACGGTCCCGAGACGAGGTACACACTGATGGAAAAGACGATCCTCGCCTTGATTGCATCCATCAAGCGCCTGGCACCGTATTTCCAAGCACACCCGGTGACTATCTACACGACGCAGCCCCTCGCCACAGTCCTCAGGAACCCAATGGCAAGCGGAAGGATAACGAAGTGGTCCTTGATGATCGGCCAGTATGACGTGGATTTCAAGCCGAGGCCGACGATCAAAGGGCAGGCTCTGGCGGACTTCATTGCGGAATGCACCGCGCGCACCGAGGACGGAACCCATGACAACAATGACTTTGACGATTGGTGGGAGATGTACACCGATGGGGCCTCAAGTGCGCGGGGCTGCGGCGGAGGAGCAGTGATCACTTCCCCCGAAGGTTTCAAAGCCTACTACTCTATGAAATTTGAGTTCAAGGTCACCAACAACGAGGCTGAGTACGAGGCGCTTATCGCAGGGCTGAAATGCGCGAAAGCCCTCGGAGCAGCTCGTCTGAAGGTGAGAATGGACAGCCAGCTGGTGGTAACCCAGATGAACGGCACTGCAGAAACCAGGGAAGAGAGAATGAAGGTCTACAAAGAGCTGACGGAGGAACAGACCGCACAGTTTGAGCAGGTGGTGCTCGAGCAGGTATCGCGGGTGGAGAATGCAGAGGCGGACATTCTGTCAAAACTAAGCAACCCCCCAACCGATGACCCGGCATCAAGCATCCCCCGACACATCAGAGGCTTCGTTAGGCAGGAAGTATTCCCAGCACCGGCGACGGACGTCATCCAGGTGGAGGTTATCTCCGTTGCCGAACCTAACTGGGCAAAGGAGATAGCAGATTATCTCAGAGATGGGACACTCCCTGAGCCTGAAGGTGATGGCAGTACAGGAAGAGCCGCGTGGATAAAGAGGCGTGCCCCTAACTTTGAACTCATTGATGGGCAACTTTACAAGAAGACGTTCGGCGGACCCTACCTCAGGTGCCTCCCGCCGAGCCTGGCAGCGGCGGTAATCGAGGAAATACATGAAGGGATCTGCTCCAGCCACCAGGGCCCCCGAACCTTGGCCAGAAAAATCATCCTGCAGGGCTACTACTGGCCGACCATACAGCAAGATTGCTTCAACCACACGCGGAAGTGCGCAGTATGCCAGCAGTATGCACCTGTCCCTGGCCGCCCAGCGAGCTTCTACACCCCGATGACCATCGCGCTACCTTTTGCTAGGTGGGGCGTAGACCTGCTGGGTCCTCTGCCAACGGCTGCTGGTGGAAGGAAGTTCGTCATTGTGGCGGTTGATTATTTCACGAAGTGGGTCGAGGCCGAACCATTGGCCTCCATCACTGAATTCCAGTGCCAGAAGTTCGTCTGGCAGAACATCATTTGCCGCTTCGGAATCCCGGAGCAGATCATCACAGACAACGGTCGGCAGTTTGTCGGCAGAGGCTTTGAGGCATACTTGACAAAGTGGGGCATCAGGCACTCTAAGGCCTCGGTGGCCTACCCGCAGGCCAACGGCCAAGTGGAGAACATGAACCGGACCATCATGGATGGGATCAAGAAGAAGTTGGAAGACTACGCCTCCACCTGGCCGGAACAGCTGAATTATGTCTTGTGGACATACAGGACGACGCCAAGAACGGCGACTGGGGAAACCCCTTTTGCCTTGGCTTACGGATTCCAAGCTAAGGTACCGACGGAGGTACTGGTGCCTACCCATCGCACCAAGCACTTCCAGCCGGAGGACAACGAGATCAACCTACGAGCAGAGCTCCATTTCATCGAGGAACGGAGGGACCTAGCGGCTCGTCGCATGGAAGAGTATCACAGGGCCACCCAGAGATACTTCAACAAGGCCGTGAAATTCCGCGAAATAGAGGCCGGGGACCTCGTACTCAGGAAAAGAGAGAAGAGCAAGCCGCTCGAAGGCGGCAAAATGGCGAAGAACTGGGAAGGACCTTACCGGGTCATCAGAAGATATAACCAGGGGACGTTCCTCCTCCACTCCCTGGAGGGGAACCATGCCGGGATGTGGAACGTAGAACACTTGAAGAAGTTCTATCAATAGTTAGGGGCTGTTGTCCTTGTATTATTCCCACTACCATGTAAAATGGCCGGACGTCGTCAATAATAAGGCCCCTGTTTTTTCATCACTTCTGTTCTTGCCAACGACCGTTAAAGCAGGGAATCTCGAGGTAGATAAACCTGTTCCTCCTTGTGATGTCTGCGGATACCGAACGTCTCCTCGAAGTAGGGACGCCGGTAGGACCAAGGACCAAGGACGAACGAAGCACCAGGGAATCTCGATGTAGATAAACCTGTTCCTCCTTGTGATGTCTGCGGATACCGAACGTCTCCTCGAAGTAGGGACGCCGGTAGGACCAAGGACCAAGGACGAACGAAGCACCAGGGAATCTCGATGTAGATAAACCTGTTCATCCTTGCGATGTCGGCGGACACCGAACGTCTCCTCGAAGTAGGGACGCCGGTGGGACCAGGGACCGAGGACGAACGAAGCACCAGGGAATCTCGATGCAGATAAACCTGTTCCTCATTGAGATGTCGGCGGATACCGGACGTCTCCTCGAAGTAGGAACGCCGGTAGGACCAGGGACCAATGACGAACGAAGAGTATGGATTGCCTCCCCCCCCCCAAAAAAAAAAAAAAAAAAAAAAAAAAAATTTTGGGGAGAAGAGGAGAGGAGCTCCTATGTAGAAGGGAATCTTGCCCGGGTGTGCCAGATCTTCTCCAACCGCCGAAGACGAACGCCTCTCGGTGTAGAGGTTAGTAGAGACGCGGAGGGGGCTAGACGAACCAAGGGAGCCTGCCAAGATAAACCTGTTTATCCCACAAACGACCATGGATCGATGGACGTGGGGTAACAAAATCGGGGACCCGTGAGGGTAGACCTGTTCGTCCCTGCGAGTCCTTGGGTACCGAACGTCCTCTTCGAAGCAAGAAACGTCGGTAAGGCTAAAAGGACCACGGACGAACGAAAAAAGGGGGGAATCTCGATGTAGATAAACCTGTTCATCCTTGTGATGTCGGCGGACACCGAACGTCTCCTCGAAGTAGGGACGCCGGTGGGACCAGGGACCAATGACGAACGAAGACTAAAAGACTCCAAAAAAAAAAAAAAAAAAAAAATGCCTGAAGAGCAAGGAGCAAAGAATGATTCTTTTTTATTCTTCGGCACTATTGGCCGGGAAATTACAAGACAATGAAAATAGTGGGAAAAATTGTACAAGTACAAGGTCATGAACAGAGAATCACTTTCGATCGACGTCCGGAGCTGGAACTTTGGAAAGAGCCTGCTTGCATTCTTCACTAGCTTTGGCTTCCGCCTGCTCTCTCAGCAGCTCAAGGGCTCCCGCATGGGCATCAGCCATCAGAACGTCGAAGCCAGCCGCCTCCGGATCGAAAGGAGCCCCGAAATGACGCTCGAACGTGGGGAGATTCTCCGCTACGAGCCCGACCATGCCCTTACGATAGGTATCATCGGCGAGATCATCAAGGAAACGCCGTCCGGTGGGGGTGGCCTGGAGCAATTTGACCCCATCCAGGTAGGCATCCGGGCAGGTGGCTAGAAATTCTCCGACGAGCCTCGGGAGAAACTTCATGGCCATGGTGTGGATGGCACCAGTGTAAGCTTTGGATTTCTGGAAGGCAATGGAACCAGACTCCTTGATTTTGGCAACATCGGCCTCATAAATAGGGACATGGTTGTCCATGCCCGTCTGGCGAAGCTCCACCTTAGCCTGCTCTACGGCCCACATCCGGCTGCGGAGATCCACGAGCTCGGCCTCCTGTTTCTTGAGAAGCTCCTTCTGAGAGGCATTCTCCTGAACGAGCTTATCATAGGCATCGGCCTTCTCTTGAAGAGTGCCAGCCCTGCCTTTTGCATTCCTCAGAAGGGCGTCGCATTCGGCCCGCACCCTGGCCATCTCCCTGCCTTGATGCTCGAAAGCCATCCGGGCCCTGTGAAAATAAAGCCCGGCCTTGTCCAAGGTGCTCTGACCGCACTCCAAGAATAGAACCATGGACGGACGGGCAATCAGGGTCAAATATCCTGTGCGTCCGAAGGTGGACAGACGGAAGAAGTAGTGCAGCAGGTCCACGGTGGGGGTCACACCGACGCTGTGGCATCTAATGATGAAGCCAGCGATTATCCGATAGGCGGCAGGAACGAGCTGCGCAGGCACAATCTCAAGGGCCCTGAAAAGTTCCAAGTGGAAGCTGTGCAGGGGGAAGTTCAGCCCGGCTATCACCGAATCTAGGTGAACCACCACATAGCCGGGCAAATGGCGCATGGGGTTCCGAAGACGCCGATCATCGTAGGTCCTTGGGGGATAAAACCATTGACTGATCAGTCGCTTGTCAGCGTTCGTCAGGCGTTGAACTTGACGCCGAACGCAAGAGAAGCTGAGGCTATAACGGGGAGGCCGGGGTGGCATTCCCCGCTCATAATACTCCAGGTCATCACCGGAAGAACATCCATCGTCAAGGCGACTTTCTGAAGACATGACAACGAACGGTACCTTTGGGGTTCGAGGTTTCCGATACGGTTTGAGAGAAATCTAGAGAGAGAAGACTATTGTGCAGTGTAAGGAGAAATATGAATGAACTACATGGGTTCAGAGTACTTATAGGCAGCACCGCGGGAACACACCAACCGAAGTGGGACACGTGGCACCTGGGTACCGGTACCTACCACGACATTTAAGGTGCCTCGATTCCGTCGCCGCATAATCTTGGCAAAGGTGGCTGGATCGAAGCCACGAACGTCCAGCGAGGAACTCGGGACGCCCGGGGATCACGACCATCGGCTGTCCCTAATATAGGCGGCTAGTGGGGACATATGCATCAACGGGCTACGTGCGTCCCTCCATACTTCATGCCATTTGGACATGTAGAACAGACGAACGTCCTCGTACGTAGCTAGAGTATTCGTGCCACGCAGCGACAGACGAGCGTCGTCACCGGGCGCTAATTCTGGGAAATACGTTCATACGTCCACACCTTGAGTATGCATCATAAGCCACCAACGGACGTCGTTTCATGGATTAGAGTACCTTGAGGACGGTGAGCCGGCGTCAGAGCCCAGCATCGACGCCCGAAGACCGGCTTGGGCGGTACTCCCGCACACTTGGGCACGAACGGAGGTTCGGCAAGGAAACACCCTTGCCTTAAGCAAGGTACGGATACGAACGTCCTCGCGGACTTTAGCCATTGTGGCGAAATGTATCGAGGCTCCGAAGGGGTTCTCATACAACAGACGATGGAGGAAACGAAAGTGAAAATAAAGAAGTAAAGATCATGAACGTAGAGACAATTTGGGCAAAGATTGTATATATTCTTCGGCTCTAACGGCCGGGCATTACAAACGCAAAATGGGAAGGTTACAATTTACATTTACACCATGAAAGGGGACTCCGGCCGGCTGCCTCCCGGGATCTGCTCCTCCTCCTCGGCTTCGGGCTCGGGGGTTCCGGAATTTCCCCTCTAGCCTTGGCCTCCTCCCGCCGTTGGTCCCTCCTCAGCTTCCCCAAAGCTTGGATTAGCAGATCATCATCGGTGTTGGCGGCCAAATCAAAGTCAGCACCCTGCAGCTTGGCAAATATCGGGAGAACGGCCTTAATCCCCTCGTTATAGCCGGCGGCGAAGGTGCTGTCGCCGACCTCATAGAGGAACTTGTGGGACAGGGGAGAGCTCTCGAGGATCCGGACGCCGCAGGCCAGACGCTGGCGAGGCGGTATCTTTTCCAAGGCCGCAGAAAACACGTCACCGAAGGCCCCGGCGCAGTAATCTCTGGCAGAGTCCATAAACTCCCCAGTGTTCCGGTAGCCGGAGGTGTCGACCAGCCACTCCGGACTCGTGTCCTTCGCAACAGGGTGCACCGGAACGAGCTTAATGCCATCTTTTGCAAGGCTGGCCAGCTGGCAGCGGGATTCAGCCTGCAGGGCTGCTATCTCCCTCCCCTTGGCCGCAGATTCCGCCTCAGCTCGACGGACGGCTTCCCGGGCCGTAGCAGCGGCCTCCCGGGCTGAAGCGACGGCCGCGTCGGCCTTAGACTTGACCTCCCTCAGGTCAGCCTCCCTGGCAGCCTCAGCTTGTAGGACTAGAAGCCCAGACTGGAGAACAGAGAAAAATAAAGGCAATGGTCAGAAGATGAACATCAAGGAAAAGAGGTACTCGGATATGGTAAAGAAGGGATACCTGAAGAGCGGTGGCCAGGGCGGCGCTGGTCGCCTCGGACGACGAACGGCGGGGCAGCTCGAGACCGGCCTTGAAGGCCATCTCCCTCCAAAGCTCCTCCGCCGGGCAACTCAAAGGCAGGGAGCTGGCGTCTTCAAGTGGGGGGGGCAGTAGAGCCTGCCTCACGGCCCCTTTTCTGCTTCTTCTCGGGGACCTTCTCTGTCCCCTTCTGTGGAGCCGCTTTCGTGGGGACGACCGGCGGTGGAAGGGCAGCTTCAAGGGCAGGGGCCCCGGAACCCTGAGCCAGCACGGTGGCGATCAAGTGCTGCTCACCCTCAGCCGTTCGTCGGGCAGCATCAGAGGCCGAAGAATTGGAATCCGATGCGGGGGCGTTCTTGGCCTTCATCAGTGCGGCTTTAGCAGCGGCCGCCTTGGCCTTCCTCGTTTTCAGACACTCAGCGTGATTCATCTGAGCTCTGTCTGGCGGAGAACCTGCAGGAGAACGATAAAGGGTTAGAAGACGAACAGAGAATGCAAAAGGACACTCACCTCGAAGGACAGGACCGCCCGGTGCCCCGAGACGAGCGTCGAAGGGTGGAAGGAGTCCAAGGACACGGGCGGTACCTATGCCTGCCCCCGAGAGTGCCTTGAAGGTCAGATAGCCAGCTATGGGGCGAATGCCGCCCTGCAGGATGCCTTCCACGGCCTCACTCAGATCGTCAGTCAACTCCGGCGACTCTATCTTCGGGGGATAGCCATTCCAACGAACTGGGAGGGGAGGACCATCATAGCGAAGGAAGAAGAACCGGTTTTTCCAGTCATGGATGGAGGAGGGGTAGCTCTTAAACAGCCTCCTCCCCGGACGAGCGGCCACGCTCAGATACCCGTCGGAGTTCTGGGGAGTGATCCGGTAAAAGTAGTGGAACAGATCCAGGCTGGCTTCGACCCCCGCAAGTTTGCAGCGCACCAAGAAGGCCGATATGAACCTATAGGAGTTTGGCATGAATTGCGCCGGGGCCACTTGGAAGCAGTGGAAGAACTCCACATAGAATGCGTGAAGGGGAAACCGCAGCCCAGCTTCGACGGAGTCCAAGTGAAGCATGATCATCCCTGGACGTCTCCTCATCACGTGCTCAGCGCCCCTCACACTCCAGACGAACGGCGGGGGGAAGAAGGTGCGGATTTTGTTGAGGGCCACACGGGAGAGGACCTGGTCATGGTCAAGGGCGCTCCTAATCGGGCAGATGTGGCGCTCCATATCCGTAGGGATGCCCAGGTCATACACCTCCATATCGGAACCGGATTCGGCCTCCTCTCCAGAGTCATAATCAGCAGGACGCTCATTTAGGGGGACTGCGTCAATAACATCTACTGCCCCGTCAGCACCCCCGTCCCCGGCGTCGCTCCCACTACTTTGAGACACATCATCCGGCTCGCCATCAGCCCGGATGGTCCCCACCGTCGTGGCCGAACCAGAGGTCCCGGAAATGCTGGCCTTCCCGGGGGAGCGAGCACTCACATCAACCGAAGAGGAGCCCGAGGAGGAACCCGACGAACCGGAATCAGAGCTTGACGAAATCTCCATCGAGGTCATTTCGGCTAAGAATCAGAACAAGAAAAGGAGCAGAGGGGGGAAATTACCTTACAAAGGGGTTAGCCGGATTCAGAAGAAGACTTGAAGAGCTGCGGAAAATCGAGAGCAAGAGAGCAGAAATTGGGAACCCTAATTCAGAGGGAAAACCCGGCATTTAAAGGAGAAATCACCGATGGGGAAGCCAACGAGGGGCTGACACGTGGCAAGGAACGTATTCCGGCCACGCGCTGTGCGTGGGGCAAAAACGTAATGATGACATTTCCTCGGGAAATGCTCCGCCGCAACATCAGCCGTCACCTCGTTTCCTGAACCGTCGACAGCTGTCAAGCACCATGACCACGAGCGTACGCTTTCCACGGGTGCAGAAAACACAAAGTACCAAGACACGAACGTCTACCTTGAGGGATTTCCTACTTCCTTATGTCCTGCGCGAGCCCAGAACATCAGAAGTGGGGGACTTGTGTTGGGTTAAGGGCCCAAGCCGAGGTCCGGCCCACTAACCCATATTGCCAGACGCACGTCCAGTTAAAACACCAGGCCAGCCCACAGGCCCATGCCCCTTGAGGATGGACGAACGTCTGATGTTGGGGGCTCAGACCCAGCAGACTCATCCCGACGAACGGCTGTGCGGGGACAAGGAGCAGGACCACGGGCCACCAGGGATGGCGACGAACGTCCCCGGGGCAAGCCTATAGTCATCGGAGGAGGCCCAGTCCACATGGTGAGTATCTATCAAGGCCAGGAGACGAACAGCCGATATCTCTCGAGGGTCACTTGGAGCAATCCAACTCACTTCCCGGGAGGACGAACGTCCCCACTAATCAGGCGGGAAACCTAGATTCTGGCGGGAAGTGCATTTAATGCTGAAGATTTGGTAGTTGGGACACCAGCGGTCCACAGGCTGCCACGTCAGTACAGCCACCTGCCCATTGGTGGGTATAAATAGAAGCATTTATTTCATTGTAAGGGGTTGGCAACTTTCTATTCTTAGCATACTAGCTTCAGCATTCTTACTTGCAGCATTTCTAAGTGCCTTGTAAGACGAACGGCCGACGTGCCTTTTTAGCAAGTAGATCGTACTTAGGGGAGTTATTACGAAGTTAATAATACCTATTTACATTGCCTGCTATTACTCCTGTTTTCCTGATCCATCTGATAGTTGTTGGGCTAGATATCCACACACTCACTCCACTCGAAATCTTTGGGCTTACGTGTTGGGTTCAAGGGTTGAAGGAATAAACCTCAACAGGGAGATTGCGTCGACTTGTCCTACTTCACGCAAAGGCAAAGGTAAAGCGCGAGCGGAGTCTGTTTTTCAAAGTCGAGATGATTTTGAAACGGATTACCAACGGAGAGATGATATGATGATATCCGACGAGCAACTACAACACCTATTGTTCCAAAATGATCCACGCTTTGCACAAGAACAACACATCCCGACAACCATTGATGAAGAGGAGCTCGAGGATGACGATGCGGAGGAGGACGCGGGGGGCGACGGGACTCACGACACCCCGGATGATGAGCAAGAGTTGGAGGACGAGGGCGGTTCATCCCAAGTTGGTAAGAAATCTAAATCTCCTATTATTGAAAACAATTTTACAAAAAAGAAAGACAAAAATACCGATAAATGGTACGCAAGTTGCAATCATTGCGGCAAAGAGTATAGCTTGGGAACTTCTGGCGGATACGGGAGTCTGACAAGGCATCTTAAGTCCGCCCATCTTGTGGAGTATGAGAAAATAGACAAAGGCAAGGGGAAGCAAACACAAATATCGAGGTTTGCAAATTCTCAACCCTTTGGTAATTTCTCCTATGATGATAAAAAACATTTGACTGGTATGTCTCAATTAATTGTTGAAGAAAATTTACCCTATATTTTTTACGAAAGTCTTGCTTTAAGAGATTATGCTCAAGGTACTTTAAATCTCCAATTTAGAAATTATAGTCGCAAAACGATTAAAAAAGAAGTTATAAGGCAATATAACTTCGAAAAAGAAAAATTACAAACATTTTTCGCAAACTTTGATGGACGTGTTAGTATTTGTAGTGATATATGGGAGGATACTTATCATCATTTATATTATTTGGGTCTTACTGCACATTATATTGATGATGATTGGAATATGCATAAACGCGTTCTTGCTTTTCGTGAATTCAATGATCGTCACATTGATGGGTAGGTTTTTTCATCAACGTTGTGAACGTTATATTCTAAATTTGTGTGTACAAGATGGGTTAGCGGCATTAGGAAATGCTTTGGAAGTAGTGAAGGGGGGAATTAAATTGATTTGGGCTAACACTCCACTAAAAATGCAATGGCGGCAATATTTGAAGGAAAGACGAGTCAATTATTGTGCTTTTCCTAAAGATTTGTCTATTCGTTGGAATAGTACTTATAACTTAATTCAAGTACTTATTAGATATAAAGATCATTTTTCCTGCTTTTTTAAGACAAACTTGTAATTATATTATAAACCCGGCTGACATCGACACTTGTGAAAAAATTGTTAATGTTTTGGTATATTTTAATAACGCAACTCAAACTTTTAGTCATGTTTATAAACCTACCACAAACGAATTTTTTGTTGAAGTTGTTAATCTCGCCGACGCTTTTTTAGAATTTTCCGATGCCGCTTACGTTAGTTATTTTTGTGATTTCATGAAACTAAAGTTTTTAAAATATTATTCACATATTCCGCATATATATGGTATTGCATTTGTTCTTGATTCTCGTTATAAACTTGCCTCGTTGGCAAATTGTATAGATTACTATTATGCTTCTTTTTTTCCAACTCAAGAGTTCGATGATAATCCCATCGACCCTAAACAAGAATACAACGAGGTTAGTAATTTATTTCATCAATTGTATAATGAATTTCATGCACAGTATAGTAATGCACCCCCTCCCATGCCGCGAACATCTTCTTCATCTAAAAGAAAATCACTTTTAAAATCTGCATTTGGTTTTCTTTTGAAAAAAAGTAGAGCAACTCCCGCTACTGAACAAAGCTCAGTTAACGAGCTTTCTTTGTATCTAACATTGAATGTTGATTATGAAGTTGGGGATGACTTTGACGTTCTTAAGAGGTGGAAGGAAAATGAAAGAACGTTCCCGATTTTATCAAAGATGGCTAAGCAAGTGCTAGCAATGCCGATATCAACAGTTGCCGTGGAACAAGAATTTAGTGCGGCCGGCAACGTCCTAACC
The DNA here is from genome assembly GCA_945859915.1 of Cuscuta epithymum. Taxonomy (NCBI): domain Eukaryota; kingdom Viridiplantae; phylum Streptophyta; class Magnoliopsida; order Solanales; family Convolvulaceae; genus Cuscuta; species Cuscuta epithymum. The sequence continues at coordinate 1,102,664 of CAMAPF010001007.1, forward strand.
GATTATAGAACGAGGTTGAGCCCGAGCTCTCTTGAGACGCTAGTTTGCTTCCACGATTGGTTGAAGGCCCAACGAAGAACTCAAGAAATGACCATCGCTCCCACCCGCCACTTTATGGAGGAAACAACCACCGAAGGCGGAGATTCCGATTGATTTTTTATTACAAAATGTATTACATTTTTTAAATTCATCCTAATTCTCAATTGTACTTCTTATTTGAAATAAATATACTTGAATTATTTTATATTATTGTGTACATCAATTCAATAATTCTCAAAAAAAATTATTCAATAATCAATTCAATAAAATTAATTTGTAAACTTGTACTTCATATTTCAAATAAATATGCGTTCATTTTTTCATATGTAGCACTTCTCAAATTAATTAATTGGTTACAAACTTATAACTTACAACTTCAAATTATTTTTGTAAAATATAAAGGCTGTTTTTAAATTAAAATATGTAATATTTGTTTAAATACTTATACACCTATTTTGTAACATTTGTAAATTATAAATCAAACCACTTTTCTAAGTAAAAATAGTTTTACTTACTTAATTCATTAAACTAATTAACTGATTTTACAAAATGTTTAATTTTCAAAAAAAAAAAATTAAAAACATTTTAAATTAGCTCCCAAACGGCTATATAGCCATTGGGGCTTAGGGTGGGGGGCAGGGGGGTCCCGGGGGTGGTGGTGTGGGGGTGGGGTTCAAAAAAATCTATAAATACATCTATTTTCTACCATTTTTCTACACCTCTTCTCCAACTCTTCTCCATCTTCATCTTCTCTTATTATCCTACATTTCTACAATTCTACTTATACATCTACCATTTTAAAGATGGAAAGTAATTCTTCTTTTATACAAAACAATTTTGATAAGTGGAAGGACCCGATGACCGGACTGTGGTGGACAACTTGCAAGTGGTGCAAGAAAGAGTGTTGTTTGGGGCGTTCACACGGAGTTGGGATGCCAATAAAACATATGAAGTCATGTGACAAAGGCAAAACAACAACCAACGGTGGCGGAAATCTCAATTGATATTTATTAGAAAATGTATTTCATATTGTTATTTGTTTTCTCAATTCTCAATTGTACTTCCTATTTCAAATAAATGCACTTGAATTTTGTTTTTAATAAGAATTATTAAAAAAATATAATATATAATTTTTTTTTAAAAAAAGGCCCGGCCCGGCCCGTGAACCGGGCGGGTGACCCGGCTCGAACCGGACCCGGGAAGAACCGAGTCCCGGCCGGTTCAAGGCCCGAACCGGGCTCGGCCCGAACCGAGTCCATCCCTAACAGAAGTGGACGCTAAAAAAGTTTTTGCGTCGAGCCTTTTGCGTCGACTCATTTGCGTCCACTTGTTGACGCAAATAAAGTATTTGCGTCGACTTCCGGCTTTTAGCGTCGACTTTTTGTCGACACAAAAAACATTTTTTCTTGTAGTGGTGTTGAACCCGAAGGTTGAAGGAATAAACCTCAACACTGGCGCCGTCTGTGGGAAACTGAACTAAAAGTTTCCAAAATTCTCCTTAAACAGCTACCAAAACTACCCACAGCAAGTGACGATGGCAAGAAACAACAACCAACAACGCGACCTCTCGGAGCAACTAGCACGTGGCCGGAGGAGCCGTGGACAGACCACAGAGCGTTCTGAGACGCTGGGGACCGCTGGTGGCGATGTCGGCCTTACCAATCTCATCCCCCACGAGGCCAGGCACGACCCTCAACTCATGAGGGAGCTGGCGGAGACCATGCGCCGGATGGCGGATGAACATGAGGCGGCTGATGAAGTGTATTCAACCAATACAATTTGGACACCCATATCCCCCGTCCATCACATGCAGCCCCTGGACGAAACGGCGGAATCTGCTGGGCATCATACGTCCGTCCACACGAGGCTGAGCCGAACTCCACCTTCCCGGAGCACCGGGGGGCATACCAGCGCAAATACCCCCGCTATGGGTGGCAGGATGATCACCGGGGCCGCACACCGGACGTCCCCCTCGGGCATCAGGGCACGGAGGTCACTCCTGCTGATATGCACTAGTTTGTAGTGCATAAATGTATGTTTTTATATTTATTCTGTGTGGATTGTTTACCGTTTTTAGTTAGTTTTTAAGCAATCATCTTCATTTGTTTGTAATTGATTTTAATCATTTTTAGTAAGTTGTAAAGTAGTAGTAGAGTTATTGGCAAGGTAAAGAAGTGAAAAGAAGAAGAAAAATATCCAGGTGCACAGACCCGGCCGGGTCAGACACTTCACCCGGTCGGGTCTGATTTAACAGATGCAGGTACTCGGGAAATTACATCACCCGGTCGGGTGAGGTATTTCACCCGGTCGGGTCCGACTTGACCCGGAACACCAGAACGTGCCGAAGATCGCCAGAACGTGTAGGATATTTGATTTTGACATGCACCCGGTCGGGTGGACACTTTACCCGGTCGGGTACCCGGCCAAAGGTGTTGAAAAACACCTATAAATAGCCCCATTTTCCTTCACAAATATTCATCCCTTCTTCCATACTCTTAAGCTCAGTTTAGAATAGTATTTCTTTTATATTTTTATAGCATGTTTAGTCTCCAAATGAGGAGCTAAACTCTTCCATCTTGGTTTTGCTCCTTTGAAGCTTAATGAATTTGTAAGTTGTGAGTTATTATCTTTAATCTTCTTTCTTGAATATTAATTCTTTCTTTAAATACTATTTCTATATCAATGTTGGGGAGTGTTACTAAGATGATAATTAGTTAACATCTTGACATTAGTTATAGTAATAATTATTTCTTCCTCTACGTTAATATCGGGGAGTGTTACTAAGATGACAATTAGTTAACATCTTGATATTAACTATAGTAGGATTCATCTTCTTTAATATTCTTTCTTGAGTATTAATTAATTCCTATTCATATTTCATATTAATATTTTGAACATTACTTAAAGGATCAACTAATTTTGTTTCATATATTAATTAATACTAGAATCGGTCGATTAATACGCTTGTTATTAATTCGGTCCTTTCATGATAGTAAACTTGGATTATTAATGCATGCATCTCATGGTTAATAATCTAAGGGGAATTAATTATATTGATGAAACCAATAAACCGCTTGTGTTGAGGTTATCAATCTCAATCGTTTTCATCTTAAGTTTATTGCTACTATCAAGTTAATATACGGCGCTTGTTCTATATTGACTCGATAGTAAGTTTTATTAATGAACGCTTCTCGTTATTAATAACTACCCTCGATGAACTGGATATACTCCTCGATTGAGTATTCGAGAGGAAGATAGTTAAAGATATAACCGGGATCGACGAACATTTCATTAAGTGGATAAAAGCAAAACCAAGTCTCCTTCTCATTAATTAAACCACATAACTCATTCATCTTCGTGCTTAAATATAATTTAAGTTCATCAACCAAATATAAAAACCCCCTGTTATTATTTATTTATTTCTATAAAAAGAGAAGTGTTCCTTTCCCTGTGGATACGAACCTTACTTCACTATACTACGTATTAGTGTCGTATTGATTATTATTTTGAGTGCACATCACGACAAAGTGTACGTCAAATTTGGCGCCGTTGCCGGGGAAAGGCAATAATTTTTCTTTTTATTTTAAATTAAGAAAAAAAAATTAAATAAATAAAATATAAAGAGTTCTTACTTTTTCTATTTCTGAGCTTACATGAGTATATGGTAAAAACCCGTTCTATAAACGAACTCACTTACCAAACAAACCCCGAAATAGAACAAGCCTTCGAGAGGTTGAGAAATTTATTTCCGCACACACCCTCGGAGGAATCCTCAAACGCTAGCTCTAGCCCTAGCGAATCTGAAGAGACATTCCACATGGCTCTCGAGACAAGGACCTTAAGGGAGCTCACCGCCCCCAACCTCAATCAACAACCCTTATGTATTACCTTCCCTACACTCAATGAGGGTAATACATTTGAGCTAAAATCTGGGCTCATACATTTATTGCCATCTTTCCATGGCATGAGAGGAGAAGACCCGAATAAACATCTTTCGGAGTTCCACATCATTTGCACAAGCATGTGCCCAAACGGTGCCACAGAAGAGCAAATAAAACTGAGAGCCTTCCCATTTTCCTTGAAAGATACCGCGAAGGATTGGCTTTTCTATCTTCCTTCGGGAAGCATCAACACATGGGCACAAATGAAGAAGTGTTTCCTCGATAGGTATTATCCTGCTTCCATCTCATCTTCTCTCAAAAAGCAAATAAGCAACATCGAGCAAAAGGATGATGAATCCTTATATGAATTTTGGGAAAGATTTAAGAAGCTATGTGCTAGCTGTCCCTATCACGGCTACTCAGAACAAGACCTCATCTTATACTTTTATGATGGTCTTGTTGATGATGATAGAAGAATGGTGAACGCCGCTTGTGGAGGCGGCATTGTTAATAAAACTCCTTCACAAGCTATAAATCTTATCTCGGAATTGGCCGAGAACTCACGGCAATTTGGTCGCAGATCCTCAACTCGTAGAGTTGCCGCTGCAGAATCGACATCATCACTGGAGAGTCAAGTTGCCGGCTTGACTTCTTTGGTTAAGGATTTCCTCTTAAAATCCAAGACCCAAGAAGTCAAGGTCTGCGGCATTTGCACACAACAGGGGCACCCCATGGACTCATGCCCAACTCTTCAAGAAGACAATCTAGAACAAGTCAACGCCTTGGGTTTCCAAGGACATCAACAAAGGAGGTACGACCCATTCTCCAACTCTTACAACCAAGGATTGAGGGATCATCCAAACTTGAGGTATGGAAACCCCCAACAATCCAACCCATCTTCTCAACCACCTTTCAACAATCAAGGCTCAAATTCTCAACCTAATATGTCAACTGATGACATGATAAGAGCTTTGACTTCAAACATGGTTACCATGCAACAAAGCATGGGACAATTTCAACAAACCATGATACAATTCCAACATGAGACAAAGTCAAGCATTAAAAATTTGGAAACTCAAGTTAGCCAAATTTCAAATGCCGTAAGCCGACTTGAAGCTAAGGACTCGGGTAAACTCCCGTCTCAAACGGAGCAAAACCCGAGACAACATGTGAACGCAATCATGTTGAGAAGTGATATGACAATGAAGGAGGTGGGTGATCAAAAGGTCGAGGAAGCTGATCGCGAAAAAGCTCACCCGGAGGATGGAATCACAAAGGCAAAACTGCCTCCACATTCATCATATGAACTAGAGGCCCCATTTCCCGAGGCATTGAGGGAGACAAGGAGGCTTGACAAAGATGCTGACATCTATGAAACTTTCTCTAAATGTGAGGTAAACCTTCCACTCCTTAACTCAATTAAAAGTATTTCCCGTTTTGCTAAATTTTTAAAAGAATTATGCAAAACAAAAACAAAAAATAAAGTGAAGAGAAAACAAGAGGTTAAGGTGAGTGAACATGTTTCGGCCCTTTTTCAAAAGAAACTACCCGAAAAATGTAGCGACCCGGGCATGTTCACTATTCCTTGCAAAATAGGGAACACCGTATTTTCTAAGGCCTTGTTGGATTTGGGAGCATCAATAAATGTCATTCCTTATTCCTTGTATAAATCCTTACAACTCGGCCAACTACATCAAACTGGTGTAGTGATTCAACTAGCGGATCGATCTAATATTTACCCAAAAGGTGTAATAGAAGATGTGCTAGTAGAAGTAGAAAAATTGGTTTTCCCTGTTGATTTCTATGTTCTTGAAATGGGGGATGATGACCAAACAACACCCATTCTTTTGGGAAGGCCTTTTCTGAAAACCGCCAAAACAAAAATTGATGTGTCTAGTGGTTCATTAACAATAGAATTTGATAACCAAAAAGTAGAATTCAACATCTTTGATTCTACTAAAAAACAAATTAAAAATCAATCTCTTTGTTCTTTAAATGTTTTTGAACCACCAACACTGAATATTTTTGTCAAAGAAGAACCCCAAAAATCCATTTTGAAAGGAAAACCACCTACTGTTGAGGTGGTAACTAGGAAGAAAGTTCGGCCTTACTGGAAAAGGCCGAAAACTAAAATTGAAACATGGCCAAACAGGGCCTTGAAGCAGGAAAAAAGGGATGTTCACGATCCCACTTAAAACAGAAAATAAAATAAAAATAACGTCGTGCCGCGACATTAAATCAAGCGCTCCTTGGGAGGCAACCCAAGTTTTTATTTTGATCATTTTCATTTATTTTTGTGTGTGAGAAAATATTTTCAAAAAAAAAAAAAACCATGCTTACACCCGACCGGGTACCTCATTTCACCCGGCCGGGTGTATCTGATTATTGGCTACTGGATAAGCGAATTAAACGACCCGACCGGGCCCGGCACAAAACCCGGCCGGGTAATCCGGCAAAAACTCACTGCCTTGGGTGAACAGCTTACACCCGACCGGGCAGTAACTATACCCGGCCGGGCGGTCGGGCATAAGCCCGATAAGGGGGCGGGCGGGCAGTTTCTTCCCCAGCTCTTCTTCTCCCCCACGACCAAAACTCCCCCAAACCTCCATTGTTGATTTCCAAAGCTTCAAAACCACACCATTTCTACACCAAATCCATCAATTAACACCATATTCTTCATCCTCTTTACACACTCTTCCACCCTATACACATAAATCCTTCCCAAAGTCACCCAATCAACCAAACCCACAAAACCCTACCCCAAACTCGAAAATCTCCATTTTTGGGCACTAAAGGTCCGAAATCAAGCCACAAATCCTTAACCAATACCATATTCTTGCTCTCCTCATCACCCTCTTCAACACCATACCCATAGAAACCATCCAAACTACACCCCAGTCCAAAGTCCGAAAATCACTCAATAAAAAAGCCAAAAAAATTAAACTCCATGGCTCCAAGAAAATCAAAGGCATCCTCTTCAAGAAGTAATAGGGCAATCTCACCCGTGAGAGGCTTTGAGAGTGTGGATTTAGACACGGAGGTCCAAAAGCAGCGCTTCATAGAGCAAACAAAACGGAAGGTAAAACAGTCCCGTTTCATTTGCATTACTACCCTATTGACATTCATGCTTGATACTGTTATGCGTGAACTCTTCACAAATACTGGAATGCTTAGGGTATTTGAGATGCAATATGTTACCTATCCACACTTGGTATATGAATTTTTTAGTTCATTTGTGCAAACTACAAATGTTGATGACCATGCCGAAAGTACAATCAAATTTCGTTTGCTAAATGAGGACCGTACATTGACCAAGCGGGAGTTTGCCCAACACTTTGGCCTCCCCTTGTTTGATGAAGAACGTGATTACGACACTTTGGTGGGTGTAGAGTTATGGCAAAGGATGACAGGTCAGGTAGATGTTGATCTTCGTCATCTTAGTGTGAATCGTGTACAACATCCGGTCTTCCGAATTTTCTTGAAATTCTTATCAAACTGTTTTCTCGGAAGACCAAATAACCATCACACCAGGATATGGGATGTTTGTATTCTTTCACAAGCTGTTTTACCAGGCCAGGATCAGGTGGATGTTGCCACCATTCTGTGGACCCATTTCAACAAAGTGGCAACTTCCACAGGGGCAATTGTGATGGGAGGCTTAATCACACATTTAGCCACACTATATGGTTTTATAGACCCCGGCCCCATTACCACAAAACAACTTATTTGCACAAAATGGCTTGTGGAAAATACCAAAGATGTCAAATTTTCTCATACAACACCCGGAGGGGTTAACTTCTACAACTGGTTAATCGACCCACCTGAAGACATTTTTTCCAACTACCCCCTCCTGACCTCCCCTTGGACCTTTTGAATCACCAAATCGGTGATGGGCATCATTACTGTCTCCCCGGTAGAATACCACCCCATTATCAACCACAGGAACCTCACCATGATCAAGCCGCAGTTGAACCTCCACCCCTTATACCCGAACAACCCCAACCACAACCCCAGCCACAACCCAATGCTCACCAATTTTCACCTTTTGAACAAGAAATGCTCAATAGTATGGCTGCCCTCAACCTCAACTATACCAAACTTCGAGAAGATATTGGACTATATAGAACTGAACAACAACAGAGCTTCGAGAGGATAGAGGAGCAAAGACAAAGAGACTGGCAGCGGTATGAGGAGGACCGACAGAGCGATCAGGAAGACATGAGGAGGACTTTTGGCCCTATCTACTCCTATGTAGCACATCAGGGCGACTTTGCCGCTATGACTACTCCTCCTCCGGCACCCTCATGGTATAACCCCACTGAATGGGGTTATTTTGGCGGTTCGAGCTCAAGTGGTGGAGGCGGGGGACGACAGCTACGGTGGTGATCACATGGATGAGGATGCACACTTTGGGGGCTACCAGGGCTACGGAGGATTCTATGATGGCGGAGATGCGGGCGGGCACTAGGGACTGTGCCATGGACTGGCAGTGGGGGAGATCTGTCCGGTATGCTCACATTCATACTCTTGATTCTTGCTTTTACTTATTAAAAAAAAAAAAAAAAAATAAAAACAAAAATAAAACAGCTTGTTAAGTTGAAAACCCACAAAGGGCAGCTTAAGCAAAAATAAAGCAAAAATAAGAGTGAGTCTGTGAGATATATTGAGGAAAAATGTGGGAAGCTGGGTTGAAAACCCGAAAGGGCACCTAGGCAAAATGAGAGAATGAGAGAAAGTATTTCTTTTGATTTTGCAGGATCCTAAGGGTGGTTACTAAAGGAAGTTCATTGCATGAGGAAAAAGAAATTGAAGACCCCTTGATGTATTCTTTTTATGTTTGGGGATACTTTGTGATTATCTTGGTTCCAAAAACGCTTTGTGATGGATGATGATCTTATCAATTGAGGATTTTTTTGGATTGCATTTACTCGAGACGAGTAAAGATTCAAGTGTGGGGGTATTTGATATGCACTAGTTTGTAGTGCATAAATGTATGTTTTTATATTTATTCTATGTGGATTGTTTACCATTTTTAGTTAGTTTTTAAGCAATCATTTTCATTTGTTTGTAATTGATTTTAATCATTTTTAGTAAGTTGTAAAGTAGTAGTAGAGTTATTGGCAAGGTAAAGAAGTGAAAAGAAGAAGAAAAATATCCAGGTGCACATACCCGGCCGGGTCAGACACTTCACCCGGTCGGGTCTGATTTAACAGATGCAGGTACTCAGGAAATTACATCACCCGGTCGGGTGAGGTATTTCACCCGGTCGGGTCCGACTTGACCCGGAACACCAGAACGTGCCGAAGATCGCCAGAATGTGTAGGATATTTGATTTTGACATGCACCCGGTCGGGTGGACACTTTACCCGGTCGGGTACCCGGCCAAAGGTGTTGAAAAACACCTATAAATAGCCCCATTTTCCTTCACAAATATTTATCCCTTCTTCCATACTCTTAAGCTCAGTTTAGAATAGTATTTCTTTTATATTTTTATAGCATGTTTAGTCTCCAAATGAGGAGCTAAACTCTTCCATCTTGGTTTTGCTCCTTTGAAGCTTAATGAATTTGTAAGTTGTGAGTTATTATCTTTAATCTTCTTTCTTGAATATTAATTCCTTCTTTAAATACTATTTCTATATCAATGTTGGGGAGTGTTACTAAGATGATAATTAGTTAACATCTTGACATTAGTTATAGTAATAATTATTTCTTCCTCTACGTTAATATCGGGGAGTGTTACTAAGATGACAATTAGTTAACATCTTGATATTAACTATAGTAGGATTCATCTTCTTTAATATTCTTTCTTGAGTATTAATTAATTCCTATTCATATTTCATATTAATATTTTGAACATTACTTAAAGGATCAACTAATTTTGTTTCATATATTAATTAATACTAGAATCGGTCGATTAATACGCTTGTTATTAATTCGGTCCTTTCATGATAGTAAACTTGGATTATTAATGCATGCATCTCATGGTTAATAATCTAAGGGGAATTAATTATATTGATGAAACCAATAAACCGCTTGTGTTGAGGTTATCAATCTCAATCGTTTTCATCTTAAGTTTATTGCTACTATCAAGTTAATATACGGCGCTTGTTCTATATTGACTCGATAGTAAGTTTTATTAATGAACGCTTCTCGTTATTAATAACTACCCTCGATGAACTGGATATACTCCTCGATTGAGTATTCGAGAGGAAGATAGTTAAAGATATAACCGGGATCGACGAACATTTCATTAAGTGGATAAAAGCAAAACCAAGTCTCCTTCTCATTAATTAAACCACATAACTCGTTCATCTTCGTGCTTAAATATAATTTAAGTTCATCAACCAAATATAAAACCCCCCTGTTATTATTTATTTATTTCTATAAAAAGAGAAGTGTTCCTTTCCCTGTGGATACGAACCTTACTTCACTATACTACGTATTAGTGTCGTATTGATTATTATTTTGAGTGCACATCACGACAAAGTGTACGTCACCCGCCGCCAGCAATATTGGGCACCGCTTCCAAAGGCGAGGTGCCCACATCACCCGGAGACAACCCGGGGCGATTGCACCAGAAATGAACGTCGCACTCGAGGACGCCCCTCCTGTGTCCCTCGGAAGGGCCGCACAGGAGGCCCGGCTAGAGGCGATGGAGCGGCGGATGGCTGAAATGGATAGACGGGCGGAGGCTCCCCCGGCTACGCCCCGCTATTCCCTCACATCACCATTCACCCCGCGGGTCATGAATGCAGAAATCCCTAGGGATTGTAGACCGCCGGGCGGCTTGGTATACAATGGGACCGGAGATCCCAAGGCCCATCTGATCAGCTTCCAAGGGAACTTGTCCATGCTTGGAGCATCGGACGAGGCCATCCGCGGGCTCTTTTTTAGCACTTTGAGGGGCCCGACACAAGAATAGTTCAGGCAGCTGAGGCCCGGGTCCATCGACAATTACGAGCAGCTATCCCAGCAGTTCATGGCCCAGTTCGCGGCTAGCACCACCCCTAAGAAATCATTCACGTCCCTGACAAACGTGAGGCATGGGAAAGACGAGCCTCTGGCCAAATTTCTGGTCAGGTGGAGAGATGAAGTCCTGCAGGTGGATGACCTGGACGAGCGGCTGGGTGTGATCATATTCACCAGCGCTTTGGCTACAGGGGACCTATATCGGGACCTCCGGAGGAACCCCGGCACCAGCTATGCCGAGGTCCTGGCTCGGGCCCAGAAGTATGCCTCCATCGAGGAGGAAATCAGATTAAGGGATGACGCACCGGCAGCCCCATCCCGGAAATTGGCGGATAGGCTGGGCCCGGGGCCCGGACCCTCCGCTCCAAGCAAGAAGAAGAAGACGGACGGGGCCATGACCCCATGGAGGCCCCGCCCAGAGCCCGGCCACGTACGTCCCAAGGAAGTCCATTATCAACGTCGTTTACCAGCGCATATTAGCTCTTATCCACAAGGTACGACTGCCACCACCCTCTTTACCACCGCTTCTTTCTCACTTAATTTTTCACCATCGCATCGCCACAGGCTTCTTCGTTGCACTCTTCTCATCCACTCCTGAGTTTTGTTATAACTTGTAATGGTGTGACATCAAGATCCTACATCAACCCCCGAATTCCCGCGGATCCAGCGTGGGAGCAGGGGGGCATCTGCCCCCACTCAACCCCTACCCAATCCCTATATATATATATATATATATATATATATATATATATATATATATATATAGAGAGAGAGAGAGAGAGAGAGAGAGAGAGAGAGAGAGAGTAATCTTTTGAGGGCTGTTGAGTTTAATCCAACACGATATAGTAAATATATGTATGAACACTCAGTTTTTACGTGGAAACCCGAAAGGGAGAAAACCACGGGACTTTTTAGGCTAATGTCCAAGCCCTCTCATTCTCATTAATACTCTCCTCACCATTACATAGTACAAGTATTGAAGCTCCCATTAATGGAGTTCTAAGCTATTCTAGAGAGGAGGAGGAAGAATAAAAGGCTCCTTTACATGGAGGGAAACCTCCTATTTATAGGGAATAGGGGGAAAGGGGGCTCTCCACCCTAACGGACCGAATGGGCCAAAATGGGCCCAAAGGCCGAAACAGGCCTGATAGGCTAAAATGAGCCTTACTGATTGGGCTCCGTACTACGTAAAGTCTTGGGCTCCTGAACAGTAATAGGCCGGGATAATATATCCCAACACAAGTCCCCCAGTTTCTTGAGTAGTGAGCGTGCGAATCTGCTCGAGAAAATATACTCTTGCCTGCGCTTTACCTTGGTCTAGCTGGAACCTGTGTCTTCGAATAATCATAATATATGAGTGGATGTCCACACTCCTGAACGTAAGCTGCCGGTGAGGCACCCCCGTTCCCGCCGGGGTCGGGCGAAGGGTGCTCCTCCACGGGCACGCTCCCCCTAAATGCATCAGGCGAGAGTAAAGGTCTCTGACTCGAGCTTTTCAACGGAGAAGCTTAGAGGTCCATGCATCTATAAACCGACGTCGCGGTACTGTCAAAACATGATGCACGTGTGTATGTATGTATGTATGAGGTATGATGCATGAATGCATGTAATGTATGGGTGCAATGTATGAGAGAGGGAATGCAAGATGTGATAGGAGCGGTAGCTCTCAACGAGAACTCGAGCATGTCAGCGCCGAGAGGCAGACGTGCTGCACAAGACGGGCCCCCCATCCGGGATGGCATGGGCGGAGCTGAAGATGGACTAGACATGATGCCGCCGAGGGGCCAATTATGCTGCATAAGAGACGTTCGCCGCCATCCTGGAAGGAGTGGGCGACCCGAACGTGAGCCAGACACGATGGCGCTGGGGCGCTGATCGTGCTGCATAAGAGACGTTCGTCGCCATCCTGGATGGGATGGGCGACCCTAACGTGAGCCAGACACGATGGCGCTGGGGCGCTGATCGTGCTGCATAAAAGACGTTCGTCGCCATCCTGGAAGGGATGGGCGACCCTAACGTGAGCCAGACACGATGGCGCTGGGGCGCTGATCGTGCTGCATAAAAGACGTTCGTCGCCATCCTGGAAAGGATGGGCGACCCTAACGTGAGCCAGACACGATGGCGCTGGGGCGCTGATCGTGCTGCATAAAAGACGTTCGTCGCCATCCTGGAAGGGATGGGCGACCCTAACGTGAGCCAGACACGATGGCGCTGGGGCGCTGATCGTGCTGCATATGAGACGTTCGTCGCCATCCTGGAAGGGATGGGCGAGCCGAACGTGAGCCAGACACGATGGCGATGGGGCGCTGATCGTGCCGCATAAGAGACGTTCGTCGCCATCCTGGAAGGGATGGGCGAGCCGAACGTGAGCCAGACACGATGGCGATGGGGCGCTGATCGTGCCGCATAAGAGACGTTCGTCGCCATCCTGGAAGGGATGGGCGACCCTAACGTGAGCCAGACACGATGGCGCTGGGGCGCTGATCGTGCTGCATAAAAGACGTTCGTCGCCATCCTGGAAGGGATGGGCGACCCTAACGTGAGCCAGACACGATGGCGCTGAGGCGCTGATCGTGCTGCATAAAAGACGTTCGTCGCCATCCTGGAAGGGATGGGCGAGCCGAACGTGAGCCAGACACGATGGCGCTGGGGCGCTGATCGTGCTGCATAAGAGACGTTCGTCGCCATCCTGGAAGGGATGGGCGAGCCGAACGTGAGCCAGACACGATGGCGATGGGGCGCTGATCGTGCTGCATAAGAGACGTTCGTCGCCATCCTGGAGGGAATGGGCGAGCCGAACCGTGAAGCCAGGTACGATGGCGCTGAGGGGCCGATCGCACTGCATAAGACGTTCGTCGCCATCCTGGAGGGAATGGGGCGATCCGAACGTGAAAGAGACACGATGGCGCTGAGAAGCCGATCGTGCTGCACAAGACGGTCGTCGCCATCCTGGAGGGAATGGGCGAGCCGAACCGTGAAGCCAGGTACGATGGCGCTGAGGGGCCGATCGCACTGCATAAGACGTTCGTCGCCATCCTGGAGGGAATGGGGCGATCCGAACGTGAAAGAGACACGATGGCGCTGAGAAGCCGATCGTGCTGCATAAGACGGTCGTCGCCATCCTGGAGGGAATGGGCGAGCCGAACCGTGAAGCCAGGTACGATGGCGCTGAGGGGCCGATCGCACTGCATAAGACGTTCGTCGCCATCCTGGAGGGAATGGGGCGATCCGAACGTGAAAGAGACACGATGGCGCTGAGAAGCCGATCGTGCTGCATAAGACGGTCGTCGCCATCCTGGAGGGAATGGGCGAGCCGAACCGTGAAGCCAGGTACGATGGCGCTGAGGGGCCGATCGCACTGCATAAGACGTTCGTCGCCATCCTGGAGGGAATGGGGCGATCCGAACGTGAAAGAGACACGATGGCGCTGAGAAGCCGATCGTGCTGCATAAGACGGTCGCCGCCATCCTGGAGGGAATGAGCGAGCCGAACCGTGAGTCTGGACACGATGGCGCTGAGGGGCCGATCGTGATGCATAAAAAAAGTGATAAATCGTGATTGGTAATCGTCTCACGGCCCTCGGCCGTGCTGGTGATGTGTCAAGTCTCTATCCTGATTGGCTGTGAGAAGCCGATCGTCTGCCAGGACTCCATCCAGGAAGGAATGGTGAGCCTGAAATAAATCTGGGCGATGTTCCTCCGTCTGATCTGGGGAGCTGGTATTCGTCGTCCAAGGCAAAAGAAAACCTGATGTTAGCCGATCGTCATCAGCCACTTCATTCTTCGTACTTAAGTTTTGTAATTATTCTTTACATATGTTTTTCAGTTTGTACTTCCCGGCCAATAGCGCCGAGGGATAAAATCATTCTTTGCTCTGTGCTCTTCTGGCATCTTTTTTTTTTTTTTGGAGTCTTTTCGTCTTCGTTCGTCCTTGGTTCTTGGTCCTACCGGCGTCCTTACTTCGAAGAGACGTCCGGTATCCTTGAAACTCGCAAGGAGGAACAGGTTTATCTGCATCGAGATTCCCCCTTTTTCGTTCGTCCGTGGTCCTTTTAGTCCTACCGGTGTCTCTTGCTTCGAAGAGGACGTTCGGTATCCAAGGAACTCGCAAGGACGAACTGGTTTACCCTCACGGGTTCCCGGCTTTGTTATCCCACGCCCATCGATCCATGGTCATCGTGGGATGAACATGTTTATCTTGGCAAGGCTCCCTTGGTTCGTCTAGCCCCCTCCGCGTCTCTACTAACCTCTACATCGAGAGGCGTTCGTCTTCGGCGGTGGGAGAAGATCTGGCACACCCGGGCAAGATTCCCTTCCACATAGGAGCTCACCTCCTCTTCTCCCCATCTTTTTTTTTGTTTTTTTTTCTTTTCTTTTTTTTTTTGTTTGAGGGAGGCAATCTATATTCTTCGTTCGTCCTTGGTTCTTGGTCCTACCGGCGCTCTTGCTTCGAAGAGACGTTCGGTATCCGCGAAACTCGCAAGGAGGAACAAGTTTATCTACATCGAGATTCCCTAGCTCTTCTTTGTCCGTCCCTGGTCCGTGGTCCTACCGATCTTCCTACATCGAAGAAGACATTCGGCGTCCAAGAAACTCGCAGGGATCACGGGATGTCACACATAATGGTGGTGGCATAGCGAACGAATATAATGACGAGGCGATAGAATAGCTGGTCGTCATGCGAAGGCGATGGTCACCTTCCTGGAGGGGAGTCGTGAGCCCGATCGCAAACTCAAGAGGGTCGGCATTGGGAGCCGACGAACAATGATCATAATGTCGCTGAGCAGTCGGTCCTGATAAGGAGATGGCAATAGTGTCCGGTCAGGCCGATATATCCGTGCAACGGCTCTCATCCAACGCATCGCGGGAATGGAACCGGTCTTCAAAAGTTAAGTATGTCGTGCCGAGAGGCCGAACATGATGTGATAGTGTCGGCAATGAGGGGCCGACCTGAAAGAATCAAGCAACGGCCCTCATCCGCGAGGAGCGGGGACGAGGCCGATCTTCAAAAGATGAACACGCCGAGCCGAGGGGCCGGTCGTGGTATGATAATGTCGGCAATGAGATGCCGATCAAGATATGGTCAAGCAACGGTCTTCGTCCGCGAGGTGGCGGGGACGAGGCCGGTCTTCGAATATGATAATCACGCCGGTCCGAGAGGCCGGTCGTGATATAATGATGTCGGCGATGAGAGGCCGACCTGAAAGAAATCCAGCAACGGTCTTCGTGCGCGCAGTGCGGGGACGAGGCCGGTCTTCAAATATGATGAGCATGCCGTGCCGAGGGGCCGGTCGTGGTATGATGGCGTTAGACGGCCCTCGGCCGTGACGATCTCTTCCAGGCCCTCGGCCTCTGAATGACGGGTGATCGTCTCACGGTTCTCTGTCATGGCATTCGCCTCTAGACCCTCGGCCTCTAGGTGTTCTTCCTAGGCCATCGGTCTCTGGGGTGGAGATACTCGTCCCACGGATCTCAACCGTGGTGGCCTCCTCTAGGCCCTCGACCTCTGGGTGGGGATGTCCGTCCATCGGCTCTCAGTCGTGATGGATCCACTTTAGCTGGCCCTGGACGTCTTCAAGACTCGGGCCGAGCGTCTTTTAATCATTTCGCTCGATCACGTCGAGCGGCTTCAGTTAGCTCTTTGGGCGGAGGCTTGGTCATGAATCAGCCAAGGAATATTGTTGACTGAGTCAACTTCTCCAATAAAATAGCTAGATACGTAGGCCGCCCAATAATGCAGAGCATGTCACTTCCCAAATTGAGGACTTGGTCCCTTTTCGGCCATTCTCACTCCAGGACGCGGCTCGCTGACAACCAAGGACAACCCGGCGTGCTGTCCGCCTGCTGGCTGCTTGCTGGCGGTGGCCAAAGAGGTTGCCGTTGTGTGAGGATCTTCACAGCCGCCGGCCTTTGGTGGGGGTCTGCCGGAGCTTCGGAATGTACCTTCCCAGGAGTCCAAGCCGCCATTAATGGCGGAAATCGAAGAACTTCGCACCGGCAGATTCCTTATGTTGCGTAGGCAGGTCAGCATGACCGGTGGAGGTTTGAGCCGGACGAACTCCAGGAGGGGTGACCCCTGTTTGCTCGACGAACGGCGGTGTGGTGGCTAAGACGGTGGTCGGTGGAACTGGAAGCTAACCACGAGCAGCTCTGTTCCAGGTGGGGTGCTTTACCAGAAATTGGGATGATGAGACCTAGAGCACTGTAGCTAGCTCGTCTGGCGCAGGCAAGCCCACCGGAGTTTCCCAAGCGGTGGGACCGGTGACGGCGGCTCCGGCGATCAACAAGATCTGGAAAAAACCCAGATTCGGACATCCCCATTCCATAGCTTCTCCGCTTCCTCCTTTTCTTCTTCCTTCCCAGAATCGTATTTTTTCCTTATTTTTTTGCTGAAATCAGTCCATTTCTGTATCGATTTTGTGTAGAAACACATGGATCTTTTTGGACAGATTCCCACAGACGGCGCCAGTGTTGAGTTTAATCCAACACGATATAGTAAATATATGTATGAACACTCAGTTTTTACGTGGAAACCCGAAAGGGAGAAAACCACGGGACTTTTTAGGCTAATGTCCAAGCCCTCTCATTCTCATTAATACTCTCCTCACCATTACATAGTACAAGTATTGAAGCTCCCATTAATGGAGTTCTAAGCTATTCTAGAGAGGAGGAGGAAGAAGAAAAGGCTCCTTTACATGGAGGGAAACCTCCTATTTATAGGGAATAGGGGGAAAGGGGGCTCTCCACCCTAACGGACCGAATGGGCCAAAATGGGCCCAAAGGCCGAAACAGGCCTGATAGGCTAAAATGGGCCTTACTGATTGGGCTCCGTACTACGTAAAGTCTTGGGCTCCTGAACAGTAATAGGCCGGGATAATATATCCCAACAAGGGCCTTCCAGGTGGTATTTTTTTCTCAAATGTTTTGTGTATGTTCCTCATCATATCTAGTTTATCCATACCAAATTTCAGCAAAAAATTCAATCGGGAATGTCGTCAAATGATTTGTGCAAGTTAATTGGTCCGGAAAATACATATTCCGGACCAGTTAACTTGCAAAAATCATTTGACGACATTCCCGATTGAATTTGTTGCTGAAATTTGGTATGGATGAACTAGACTTGATGAGGAACATACACAAAAAATACCACCGAGAAGGCC
The DNA here is from genome assembly GCA_945859915.1 of Cuscuta epithymum. NCBI lineage: Eukaryota > Viridiplantae > Streptophyta > Magnoliopsida > Solanales > Convolvulaceae > Cuscuta > Cuscuta epithymum. Next base: position 1,120,712 of record CAMAPF010001007.1, read on the forward strand.
CCCAAATGGAGGAGGCCGGACGGGTTTCTTGTCCCGAATTTCCGGACAGGAATATTTGTATATCTAAAATATTATAATGATGAATGAAGGTTATGCCCTTTTGGGAATGAAATTTTTGTTGGTGTAACTTTGTAGCATTATTAGGTTGTAAATTCAGCTGAAGTTGTTGTACTCTTAGTATTCCCTCCGTTATATCCTTGATGCCTCTGTTAATTAAAACCCGTAGATCTAATGTCTCCGTCAATACAGATGTTCTGCGTTATGTCTGCCTTCGAAAGGAACTGACGTCTCATCGGAATATGAAGCGAATCTTCTACACAAAAAATAAAAAAAGCGGGGAAAGCCCTGGAGCCCGGAAATTCTGCAGCTACTAAGGATGTTTTTACTTGGACTGTAATTTGCCCCAGACCAGACCAGACCAGTCCAGACCAGACCAGTTCAGACCAGACCAGACTTGGATAGTTATAAAAATACAAAGAAACCAGACCAGACCAGACCAGTTCAGACCAGACCAGACCAGATCAGACCAGATCAGACCAGACCAGACCAGCAAATTACAGTCCAAGTAAAAACATGGACGGTTTCTTTTGTGCCACGCAGTGCCACGCCGGAAAAGAACGGAACGGTATAGTGACGGAATGCCATCAACACATGTTCGGAGAGGGTTCTCAGTTCTCACGTGCTCGCTAGTCCACAATCTACTTGGTTTGTCCACCCTTCCATTATGAGTCCCTATATAGTACACCCGCGTGTACGTAAAACATCCTAAACTCCCAGAAGTACCGGTGGGATTTCTTTTTGCCGGTCACAAGTGTCCTCTTCTTATTTCTCAGAACAACCGTAGAACTAGGAATGGAAAGAGGGGAAATTAGGCTGATGGTAACTTCCACGAATCAGTACAACCGATGACGAAACCCAAGAGGTAAATTCCCTTTTCCTCACAAACGACTACGATGTTAAGAAGCGCCCACCGGGGAAATCGCTGCCCCCACTGCTGCTAGCCTCCTCTTGGATAAGAGAAGTCCAGACCGGCCACCGCTGCAGCCGCCTCTTGGATCGGAGAAGTCCAGACCGGCCACCGCTGCTAGCCGCCTCTTGGATCAGAGAAGTCCAGACCAGCCACACAAAATACGATGGTATTCCCCAAGGATAGTTTTTTTTTCTTTTCAAACTCCAAAAACCAATAATTATTTGCAAGCGGTAATTTTCTTTTCTGATGTTCATTCCGATCTACTAATAATAATTGCAATGATTTCCCTTCTTGTATTCTGCCAGATTCCATCAAATATTTCAAATTCCACGACATTAAAATAATTCTAAACAAAGTTCACAACTTTGAGCTTTCCCAGCTTCCTGACGGTGTGAAAGTCATAATGTATAGATACAAGAATTCAAGAAACTGGAAAAATACAAACTTTAATTCAGAGGAAGGTAAATGTATTGTACCAGTTAGGGAGATTGGTGCCTGAGAAAGGGAGATGCCGCAACATGATTTGTTTGGGTAAATGAATTGATCTTACCCTGGCAGCAGCAGCATCTCTTCCTCCTCATTCACTCATTCCCTCTCTTTTTGTATAGTGATTCAAATACAAGATGGCCAACATCTTATCCCTTGCCCATCTATACAAGCTGGTTACAATCCGACGTAGTGAAAAAGCCATTTTTTGAGCTATTCAAAAACTTATTAGAGTTATTACAGTGGGTTCATGGACCTTTCAAAAATAATGATTGAATGAAATCTCTTTTTAATACTCAGAGATTAAAAACCAATAATTGCAACTATTTTCTGAAATCTCTTTTTAAGGACAATTTTTTCTTTTCAATCTCTTTTTCTCGATAATCTACTTATTGTGGAAACCTCTTTTTTTCTTAACCCGCTAGATTTCAAAACAAAACGTAGAAAAGAAAACACCAAAAACTTTTATATTCACAGCTTGATTATACACTTTGTGATTTATGTGTTCGTACTTTTTTATGATCAGGTACATGTTGATTCACTTGCTATAATGTAAGGTGTGGAATGTGATCAGTACTATTAATGTGTTAAATATTAGCATTAGTTTTCATTTCCTTTTTCTTATATATTTTGAGAAGGAATGCTTGGTCGGGTTTTGGTTTGGCCCCTGACCCATTCTACTTTCTTTTTTGTCTCAAAATTAGCTAGAAAAATTAGTCATATTTTTTCGTTTCCTCTAAAGTTATTTGTTTTTCATAAGGAAAGCTACCTTAAGCATGCATATATTAGGTAAATAGTTGGGTTTTCCTGTGAACTATGTTTTTGGAATGACTTACGCAATTGCATACCTTGTGAGGACCACAAGAGCCCCTCTACTCCCAAAGTTGATTCCTTTGTGCACTTCAATAAAAAAGGTATTATATTGTTGGTTGTTACCTGATTTTCTCCCTGTATTTGGTGCTCACCTGGTTTAGCTTGAGTTTTAAATGAATTCCCTGAATATTAGTTACTAATATGTTTGGAATGACTATATGAATAATCTAGCTAATTGAACCTAAGCAAGATGTGTTTGTCATGAAGGGAGAGTATGCAAGGTATATTTCTGATTTTCTTGAATCGGGGAATCTGCCATTAGTATGGCATGCCTTTTAAAACTATGCTAAATATGCATGAGTCAAGCATTTCTATTTTTGCAATGAAAAATCTAAAAGTCTGATTGTAAGATTTTGGGTACTATATTCTTGATTTTGCTAACATATATGCTAAAGTTATGCCGTTTTAGATTAGGTCTTCTACATCAACTTTGAACAATCTATTGATCAATCTTTATATGCTTAAAAGATTGTTCTTTTTCTGCTGGAACATTATAGGGCACTTAGTGGAAGAATAGCTAAACTCAATGAATGACATGACATTCTTTAGGAACAACCTGTAATATTCCATTCAGGTGAGAGACCGGAAGATTATAGGAGATTTTAGCCTCTTCATCAATTCTTTAAATGCGGTAGGAAATTAAAATTAACACCAACATAAATGACAATTCTTGTATTAACTTTAGGCTCTTTTGGTTCTAATACTACAACTTTGAGAAGTAAACCTGCATTGCTTGATGTTTGAAATATACATTTTCTATGAGCCTGATGGACATATCGTTCAATGGATTCCAATACATATGTTCTTTGTTAGGGTTGTCATCCACTCATGCCCAGCCCGAGCTAAATTAGACTATAGGATGAAAGCTCAAAAAACTTGGGCCTAAGGCTGGACAGAGAAATAAGATCGATGTTAGTGTTCTGTCATGAAATATTAGGTTTTGATTGATGTACTTAACGTTATGTGTTTAATAAACTGTTTATGGACATCACTTACTTTCGTGAGAGAGGAGAAATCAAAGAGGGCATGTGACAAGTTTGCAATGGAAGTGAAATTAACACATCTGGCGTAGTTGGTCTGCTATAAAATTTGTATATATTTTCTTCTTGAGTATTCATGTCTATGAAAGCCTAATTTTTTTTCCTGTGTAATAGTGACCTTTTTATTTCAAAGTGACGTGGGAGACTTCATGCTAAAGACGGTGATTATGATGTTGGAATTGCTATATTTCAGGAGGTATTAAAGAAAGGTATATTGTGTGAAGTGATTTGTTATTAAGTTTACTTGCTGAAATAAACTAGATAAATAAGTAAACCTTTTAATTGTTAGTTATGACTGGAAGGTTTGGTTTTTTTTGGAATGGATGCATTGAAGGGTTTAATCTATTATTTGAAAAATCAGTTATATAAATTACTTTGTACAAATGAGTAAAGAGAGATTGGAATTTTTATTCTTGAATATTATAAATTAAATCTACACACATGTATCAACATATACACTTATCCTTCAATCCCCTACCTAACCCTTGAGAACACCCATACGTCCGGTCGTATTGAATCTTTGTTATTTATGAATTAGCTGAGGAGTTTTACTATATATATTGCTTATAGAATGTGATATTCCCATAAGTGCCAGTATAATTTGGTTTAGAGTATGCCATTAGATAGTGAGTTATTTTTAATGAAAAAAATGAAAAGGGAAATCCGAGATGACCAAAAGAAAATTACTGGTAATAGGAAATTACAAACACCTTATGCATGTAGAGAGCATAATGAAAGGAGTAAAATGAAAAGAAAATGAGTAGCTTTGTAACGAAAGGAAATTACAAACACGTTATGGAGGTAGCTTCATGCGAGCTTATGCTTTTTAATCACATTTGGAATATTTCAGTGGTTAATATTTCCTATATCACTTTCATTGGGCATTTTCCTAATCGCGCAACGCGCGTGTAAAAACTAGATTGTAAATTCAGCTGAAGTTGTTGTACCATTTGTATTCCTCGCTCAAATCCTTGACGCTTCTGTTAATTAAAATACATACTCCGTAGCTCTCATGTCTCCGTCAATAGCGGTTGTAGTCCTTATAGCAAAAGACATACGGGCATGAAGCCGGAGTTCTGTCGTTACTTCATTTAACAGTTTACAATGAGCCTTAACCATTTATTGAACATTCCATATGTACTCTTAAATAAGAAAAACAAACAGTTTTTCTTTAACTCTTTAGATTTTCTAAGAAGACTTATAATTGAATACAAATGTTTTGCACATGATTTCATTGTGAATTCAAACAACTTTCGCTCCTCAAATTATTATGCTTTAGGAAGTCTAGGTTTAGTATGGTAAACTTTATAGAAAAGAACTTTTTGAGATTGGGTTGATTCAGGCAGCACTTTCGCCCTGTACACTTGAAAGAACTTTACCTGGTAAGTCATAGAAAAGAACTTTCGGCCCTATATGATATACTATTGGAAAAGCAACACAACGTTCTCACTATTACATTTCTTAAAAGGCGTTTACCTGGTAAGTCATTGATGAATATAATGTTTAATGTCACATGCTAATCTAACCATAATCTATGTATAATCTGAACTCCATGCACTTTATTGGGTTTGCAAGGAGAGAGTTGCATTTCATTTTTTAGCTTAAAACATTTGTTATTTTCTTTACCTCTTTTTTGTTAAGCATATATGTTAGTGAGATTACTTTTATGGAAAACACAAAGTTTGCTGCTTCTTTTGGTATAGTTTTACACTTTTACCTACTAGACTAATACTACGTATTTACTATGAACCATTATGATTGATTGATGCGCTTTCATTCCGAATTCCAAAACAAAATGAAAAGTAAATGATTGTGGCAATGCTGATTTGTTATGCCTGCTTGGGAGTTGGGATGGATCAATGTTCATTTGCTTTGGGCCCTTTGACTATTGCATTCATTTATGAAAAATGGAATATTGTCATCGATTTTACAAAAGTCTGAACTGGGCATTTTTCTAATGCAGTCAGGACACAGGCTGAGCATTTGACTGGCCGGAGGCCGCCTCTGTATTCCTGCAGTTTGATTGTCGAGCATTCAGTGATAGTGGGGAATCAAACTTTCAAATTTATAATTCACATTACATCAAAGAAGCAGCATCCCTGGATAGTTTCGCTTATAGAGGCCCTTCTTTCAGTTCTTTGGACCCTCGATTGCAAAGCCAGTTCCTACAGCACAAGCATGCTAAGGGAGTTGATGAAAATCTGTTGAGCTTTCTCGTACTCCACCTCCACAAGAAGGAACAAGGTCAGTATGTCAACTTGTTGCATAGGTTGCAAGCTATGTTGGGCCATGAGAAAATCAATAAAACTGATTGAGAGTGTGAAGCATCTTGAGCCTTTATTTTGTTGTCCCTCTTTTTTTGCGAAAATATTATGTCCATTCTGCTCAAATTCCTAACTTGTGCCGTTTTGATGATGAGTTTCTGGAGAGTTGTAAAGGAAGAGGAATGGATCTCATTTTGGTTGAATTGAATAGGTTGTGTAAATGATAGGAAGTATTATCACTCTCTGTGTATCGCCAAAGAAATGGAATATTGTCACCCCCAAATATCTCGGTTAGAGCAGGCATATGCCAAACATGATGCCAATTAGGGGTGGACTCGGGCCGGGCGGCCCGGCCCGGAACCGGCCCGGCCCGGTTACTGTTTGGCCCGGCCCGGCCCGGGGCCCGGTGGGTCCACCGGTTCGGTTCGGCCCGGCTGCTGGGCGGTTCGGGCTCGGGCCCAGTTTTTGGTGAACCGGCCCGGCCGGTTCGGGCCTGGTTCGGGCCGGTTTTTATTTTTTATTTTTTATTTTTTTTGATTTTTTTTTAAGTTTTGGGTTGGATTAGGTATTTTGGGCCATTTGAGGTGGTTTGGGGTGGTTTGGGGTTGAGGGGGAGGGGTTGGGGGTTAAATAGAAGAGTCAAAAAAAAAAAAAAATTAGAACCGGTTAGGCCCGGCCCGGCCCGGAACCGGAACCGGAACCGCCCACCGGCGGTTCGGGCCCAACTTTCCTGGCCCGAGGCCCGGCCGGGCCCAGGCCCGAACCGGGCCCGAACCGGCCCGAGTCCACCCCTAATGCCAATAATATAGAATTTATAGAATTACTACAGAATGCCTCTTAAATAAGCATTATATTGTTCCCACTATGGGCAGTTCATGTTTATTTTTGCTATGGATGCTATTGTTACTAATAGATATATTGTTGAACATCAACACTATTGCAGTATTGCTAGATGCGGCCCTCATAAATTATGTCAAATCTCAATAATGTATAAATAAATATTATCGCTAGGAAAATTGCATTGGACATTTTCTTATCGCGCAACGCGCGTCGTATAACTAGTATATATATATAATTTATAATTCTATATATGTTTGTAGGACTAAAAAGAATACTATACTGTTTAATTACAAGAAAAATTTCCAAAACGATTGTGGCCCAGCAGAAACAGGAGTTGCATCCGTGACTATTCTTTCCACAGTTCAAGGGTTCGAACCCTTATCCTACTGGCTTTATACATTTATCTTTTTTTTCAACTTTCTTTGTGTTTTTCATTTTTGAAGCTCAAATCGAATTTAAAATAGCTGTACATAATTCACATCAATTTTTCTTAAATTTAAATGATTGAAAACTTGTATCAATTCAACAAAAAAAGCTCATATCAATTTACATATATTTTATTTTTCCCACTTTCTTTGAGGTTTTCCATTTTTAAATCTCAAATCAATTTTAAAGTAGGTGTACATAATTCATATCAATTTTTCTTTTGAAGGGGAAAGTTTTAAGGGTTTTTTACAAGAATATTACTAAAATAAAACATATTTACATAAATATAACTATTCATTACTACAATGTAGTGTTGTGGTAACTAAAGGTCAAAACTTGAACATGAATTACTATGATTTCATTACTACTCTAGTCACTAATCATACTTTTGTAAATCATCTTTATTTTGGTCATATTTATGTAATTATTTCAAGTTTTAATTGATATTAATCAAATCATTGGCCAAAGCCGAAACAACAAAGTCAGGAGGAAAATCAACCCAAAGCTGCAAATCAGACATAGAACAAGCCGCCCTAGCTAACAAGTGAGCAGGCTTATTCGCTGATCGCCTCACATGACAAAATGAAATGAACGAAAATGAATTCGCTATATCTCTAATGTCGTCTCGTAAAAGTCCCACCAAAGAGCAGCTAGAACCTCCTTGGATCTCCGCAATTGCCCCGGTTGCATCAGACTCAATTTCAACCGAGGTGATTCCAAAAGCCTTCAGCCAGCTCAACGCCTCCCTAATACCCACGAGCTCGGCACCTAATACTGACAGAACTCCTGGCCACGGTTTTGATGCTCCTGCCACAAATTGACCCTTAGAGTTCCTCAAGCACCACCCAAGACCGCACCGGTCTGCCCTCGTTGCCGCATCCACGTTCAATTTCCATATGCCCTGCTCCGGTTTCCTCCAAACAGCACTCCCTTGCGGTCCAGTCGGTATCCGTCTTCCCCTGAAAACTTGCTGCCGCGCCTGCTTCCAGCCTTCAACCAGTGCCCGACCCACATGAACTGCCTGCTCCGCTGAAGATGCCGTTCCCTGCCATACTCTCTTATTTCTTTCCGTCCACAAAGACTAGCAACCCCAGATCATTTGCTCCAAATCCATCGACTTTCTTCGCCGGAACTCCTCATTAATCTGCTCCAAAAAGTCCAGATCCTCCGACGAGCTCCACCTCCACCGCAGTGCTGCCCAAACGTCCTTAGCAGCCGGACAACTCCTGAATAGATGTTCGAAGGTCTCAGGTAATGCTCCACACAGACCACAAAGTCCCGAGCAAGCCACTCTTCGACCCTGCAAATTAAGCCTCGAGGGAAGGCAACCGCTACAAACCTGCCAAAAAAACATTTTAATTTTAGGTGGAATATTAAAATTCCACATGGTCGTCCAGGGCATCTCCGGCTGATTGCCCAACTCCCCACTCAATTGTCTATAGCAGCTCCTAACCGAAAATTGTCCACTTTCCTCCCATCTCCAACAAATCGAATCCGCAATTGGGGCCCTCCTCAACGGAATACCTTTGATAAGAGCAGCATCTCTATCCTCAAAAATGTCATCGATGATATCAATATCCCATTCCTTTTGATCGGTACAAAGAAGATTAGCCACAATTGTTCCCTCTAACTCTTCATATTTGTTAGTGATAATCCGAGGATTCTCCCTATCCGGGAGCCAAGGCTCCTCCCAGATATTAATAGAATGTCCATCCCCGACCCTCCAATAATACCCCTCTCGGATGACATCCTGTGTCTGAACCATACTTCGCCAAATGAAAGATGGATTATTCCCCGGTTTAGCATCCAAAAAATTCCCTTTAGGATAATAACGAGCTTTGAACACTCTCCCCACCAGGGATCCAGGCTCAGTAAAAAGTCTCCATCCCTGCTTGGCTAGCATAGCAATATTAAAGTCCCGTAGCCTCTTAAAGCCCAAACCGCCAGCTTTTTTAGGAACACTCAAAGTTGCCCAGTCCTTCCAGTGAATTCCCTTACCCGATTTACCTTTCCACCAATATGCATTCATCAGAGTTTCAATTTCTCGGCAAAGGTCAACAGGTAAAAGAAAAACATTCATAGAATACGTAGGCATGGCCTGAATAACCGCCTTCAACAAAACTTCCCTCCCCGCTTTTGACAAAAATTTATTATTCCAGTTATTAATGCGGTTCACCACTCTTTGTCTAAGATAGCTCAAAATATTTTTCCGGTTCCGCCCTACTAGAGCCGGTAACCCCAGATATCTCTCATCCTCCCCTGCCAGACCGACTCCCAATAACTCAATAAGACCCGCCCGGTAAGCATTCGTCACATTAGAGCTAAAAAACAATTTTGATTTATTGTAATTGATTACCTGACCAGATGCTTCCTCGTAATCAGCCAGACTTTCTTTTACCAAGGAGGCCTCATCATGATTAGCTCGGAACAATAACAGACTGTCATCTGCAAAAAATAGATGAGAAATCATCGGAGCTCCACGAGCAATAGAAACCCCGTGCAACCTGCCCATATGCTCATATCTGCGTAATAAGGCACTCAGGCCCTCTGCCACTAGGAGGAAAAGATACGGAGAGAATCCCCCTGTCGTATCCCTCTCCCCGGCGCTGCCAAATCTATCATCCCTTCATCAAAAGGAATAGAGTAAGAGACAGAGGTCACACATTCCATAATCAGACCTATCCAACTCTCATCAATTCCCAAACTTCTCATCATCCCTTCCAAAAAAGGCCATTCAACCCGATCGTAAGCCTTACTCATATCTAACTTGAGACCAACAAAACCAACCTTTCCTTGTCGTTTGCACTTCAAGAAATGTTGGGATTCAAAAGCCAGCATAATATTATCAACAATATATCTACCCGGAATAAAAGCACTTTGTTGTTCAGAGATGCACAGGTGTAAGATATTTTTCATACGATTAGCTAGCATTTTGGAGAAAATTTTATAAAGCACATTACAGAGCGCAATAGGTCTCCAATCACTCATACTCTCCGGGTTGTCATTTTTAGGAATAAGCACAATATGAGTATGGTTAATAAGACTTGGAAGCTTACCAGACTCAAATGCATTTTTGCAAAAATTAACAATGTCTGGCCCCACCACCTCCCAGAAGTGTTGATAGAAACCCGGACTGAAACCATCCGGTCCTGGCGATTTGTCGGGGAACATATCAAAAACTGCTTTTTTGACCTCTTCACTACGGACAGGGCCGAGCAGATCACTATTATGCTTAGGGGTGAGCACCGGTCGGGTTCGGGTCGGGCGGGTTGGTAAACCCAAGACCCTGTCGGGTTTCGGATGGGTAAATTGGATATCCTACCCTATCTTTTTTTTCTTTTATAATTTCGGGTTATCTTGAAATTCGGGTTGGGCGGGTTCGGATCGGGTTTCGGATCGGGCTAAAAATGAAATTGTAGCACATTATTTGATTAACATACAAAATCCGAATACATACAAAAAAAGCAGATTAACATACCAATTTTTTTTTTGACAGAACATTTTAAAATGCAGATTCAGTTGCCACAGAATATGATAGAAGTGTGCACAAATTACATAATTACACAAAGTTCCAACTTCCAAAGTTCCAAGTATGCAAAAATAATGCATCCAATTATCCAAATGTCCAATTTCCATTTCTCAGAATCTCAACCAACCCACTCAGTTGCTTTACTTGCTTGAACTCTTGAAGTTCCACACCTCCATAGCTATTTTCCACACTTAAGTTTCCACCTGCATACAAATATAAATTAATGAACACATTGAATTGATTGAAACTTAAAAGCAATACACAAGGAGGACTCAAGGATAAGTTAATGAAATAAATAAGGAGGATCAGTGGCTCAGAATGCTTGTTATCCTTCACAAGGAATACAGGGGCAACTGCTTCAATTTCAGTTACAACTTACATGTTATGAACTGAAAGAGCATTACCAACCCTAAACCATACATTCAGTAATGTGTGGAAGCTTCATCATAGCCAATGAAAATTAATATAAATGATAGAGTCAAGGATTAATAGGATAAAGAGACACTTACTCAAAACCTGGAAATCAGATCAAGTGACAAGGCCCAAGGGTCCAGGGACAGTTCACAGTTGGCAGCATGTGCATTGTTTCCATAATGACAGAATCATACTCATTCAAATGTAACAAGCACACAATACATTATACATGCATATAGGGGTTCACAAGTACAACAAAAAAAGACATGTCAGCTACATTAGTACACAGTTCATGCAATATATTTAACAATTTAAGTATTACACATGCATACTGGATATAACATATACAGATAACAAATATACTTAACAGCTTCCAAAGTCACCAACATTTGCAATTCAGTGGACAACTTACACCTACCATTTTATGAAGTGAAACTCTGAAAGAGCAAGGGAAATAGGTGGCATCTGCTAAGGCTGACATTTCATAAAGCTCAGAATGCTTATTATCATTCACAAGGGAAATAGGGGGCATCTGCTACAATTTCATATACAACTTACAATTTTATGTACTGAAAGAGCAATACCAACCCTAAACCCTATATGCAGTAATGAGTGGAAGCTTCATCATAGCCAATGCCAAATAATAGAGCCAAGTACTCATGTTCAAACACATTGACATGGGAAATAAAGCACATAATTACAAAAATGTACAATAAATAAAAGAAATATGTACACTTATTGGCACAATAGAGGCTCCAGTAAGTGCAGAAGCTCCACCACCAACATTTCCATCCATGATTTCTGTAAGAAAGAAACACATTGTTAGAATTTAGATGCTTCAGAAATCAGAATAAGTAAATAAAAATACATAAATCTAATACCTTTTTCCAGCCTTTCAACATCATCAATGTTTTCTTCAACTGAGACAGGCTGGTGAGCCTTTCTCAACCAATCTTGTGCACAAATAAGGGCTTCCACAATTTTACAACTTAATGAACTCCTAAAACAGTCCAAAACCCTCCCACTTGTACTGAAAGTGGACTCAGAAGCAACTGTTGAAATGGGAACACCAAGTACATCCCTAGCCATTCTAGAAAGTATAGGAAACCTTTCACTATTTAACTTCCACCATCTAAGAATATCAAAGTCCTGATCTTCCTCAATAATGGACTCAGCTAGATAAATTTCAAGTTCAGATTTCTTAACTCCTAACTGACCACTCTCAAGCTTCTTCTTTTTAAGATCAGCCTTAAACCTGGACACAGGCCTACTTTCAGAATTACCAGAATCCATAGATGCTCCAGAAATAAAAGTTGAATTCTGACTTCCACCAACACATTCAGAATAACTTGACACATAATCAACAAATAACTCAGTTAGACCAGACTTCACTTTCAGAAAGAATTCAGCACCTTTTTTTTCACCATATAAAGCATTCAGCTGAAATGGCATATACTCAAACTTGTCCCTAGGATCTAAGACATTTGCATAAAAGATAAGAAAGTTCATCTTCTCAGGATCACCCCAGTACTTATCTAATTTTGATTTCATAGTAGTCCCCATTGCACTGACAGAAGCAGTTGGAGAGGCAACCATATCTTTTAGGACAAGGAACAAGTCAGAGATTTCAGAAAAAAAGGTATTGGAAGTTACATAGAGTGAGCCTGAAATTCTAAGTGTCATTTCATAAAAACTTTGGAGAATGGTCACAAAAGATTCAACAGCAATCCAGTCTAAAACATCAGGAGTGTCATTACCCAAATCAGTACTAAATGCAGTTTCATTCTCCTCATAGGCTTCAAATACTTTCTCATTAGAAATAGCAGATTTCAGCATCAGGTAAGTGGAATTCCACCTAGTTGGAACATCCAGGTGCAGACCACACTTGGCTTCCACTCCTATCAAATCAGATAAATCTTTGAACTTTTGAAGCCTAGCAGGTGAGTTCCTAACATACTTAACAGCTTCTCTTACTCTCATTATAGAAGTGTCTGCATCTTTAAGACCATCTTGTACTGCTAAGTTCAAGATGTGTGCAATGCAACGCATATGAACATACTTTACTTTGACAGAAGAAACACCCCAGGATATTAATTTTTTCTTAAAAAAACCAACAGCTGTATCATTACTACTAGCATTATCAACAGTCACAGTAAAAATACTTTTCAGACCCCAATCAAGTAAGCAATTCTCTAGGGCTTTAGCAAGGTACTCCCCCTTGTGAGAGGTGACAGGGACAAATGAAATAATTTTTTTATGGAGCTTCCACTGATCATCTATGAAGTGAGCAGTAATGCACATGTAATTTATCCTCTGAATAGAGGTCCATGTATCAGTAGTTATACTAACTCTCTGAGTGTGTTCCCTAAAATTCCTTTTTAGAGTCATTTTTTCATCAAGGTATATTTGATAAATGTCTCTAGCAATTGTCCATCTAGAAGGAATTTGAAACCTAGGACAGGCTGCAGCCACAAAATTCCTGAAACCCTGTCTGTCTACAAAGCTAAAAGGAAGCTCATCAATGATTAGCATTACACCTAGAGCTCTCCTAATAGCTTCTTGATCAAACACCCAAGTTCCTAGGACCCCAATATTTGCAGAGGGTTCACCTATCTGTGCAGGGACAGGCTGAAAGGTTAATAGGGCCTGTCTAGTGTCTTTAGCATGAGGGTTTTTCAGGCAACTAAGCATGTGATTTCTGATGGAGGAAGTTCCATGTTTCTTAGAGTGGCACCAGTATATTTTTGCACAGTATATGCACCTGCCTTTAATAACCACACCCTTTTCATCTTTAATTTGGACAAAGTGCTCCCATATCTTAGATCTTGGTTCTACAACTTTTCTCTTTTGTCCAGAAACAGCAGGTGGTGCAGTCTGATCATTGCCATTGATAATGTTAGGCTCAGGAGTTTGACCTTCCACCAGTGTTTCTTGACTCAGAGGAGGTTGAGATCCAGATGTAGAAAAGGTCACACTTTGTTCAGGGTCCATCTAATGAGCATGACCACACAGTAACACATGATAATTTAATACTTAGCTTCCACATAGACACATAGTTATTATCCCTAGATAATATGTAAGTCTGGAACAATCAGCAAGCTGATTTACAGAAGGATAAAAGCACTTTGCTTTTTCACTTCTCTACAGACTCTGAAGAAACCAGTTCACTCTTTGTACTCGTTTGAGTAGTAGAGTACAAAAAGGCTTCTTCACAAAAGTAAGAATGCAGTTAATCAGTTATGTACAACAGATAACATTACAAGTAAGCCACACATGATATATTCATACTTGATAGGTGTACACTAAGCTTCCACAATTCCACATACCACAATCATACTGAGCTTCCACTATTCCACATAGTTCATATGATCATATCTCACAGATAATAATCATAACATGTGTATGAAACAATCAGCAAGTGAATGTCAAAACTCATGTATATACAGGTCTTAACTCATCACTCATGTATAACAAGTCAGAAGTCAGAACCACATCTCCACGGAAGAAACATATGAATAGGCAACACATGAATATCAGACTGGAAACACATGAAACATATGAATAGGCAACACATGATGATTGATGACATGAATATCTTCCAACACATGAATATATACATTCCACAGTCAGAACCAGTGAACCACATCTCCACACCAAGCTTCCACATTTCAAAGTATACAGGTCTAAACTCAGAAATCAAGTATACACCCATACAGGTCTAAACTCAAGTATATAAGTCCGAATCACATCTCCACAGTAGGCAACACATGAATATCAGGCTACATATAATAATATAATATAGCTTCCACAGTTCGACATTCATATTTCAATTATCAAATAAACAGGGACATGCGACTCAGAAATCAGATCTGTACATGACTGAACTCAGAAATCAAGTGTGAAGATCTCAACATGCAACTTTGAGAAATATATTCGAACATGAGAAAATGTTTAAGTATTTTATACCTCACGGCTCAAACAACAAAGATCGGGAATCGGTCTCAAGTGTCAACTACTCACAGAATCACTGCGTCACACAAGTGACACAACCAACACGCTCGGCTAGAAGGAGATGATTAGATGAATGCTTCCACTAGGTTGAAGATTACAGCCCCACAGCGACGGTCCTTGGCGGCCGGCGAAGAGAGAAGTCAGAGTGTAAGTTAGGGTTAGCCACTTAGAGAGAGTCAGAGAGAATCGAGAGATAGAGATTAGAGAGTGTAAGTTAGGGTTAACCGGAGTGGCGGAGAAGGGAAATAGGGGATAAGGGAAATAAGGCTGGGTTAATGGGTTATGGGTAATATGTTAATGGGTATGGGCTATTGGGCTTGTGGGTAGTGGGCTTAGGCTATATCGGGTTTTCGGGCGGGTCGGGTAGGCTTTAGGAGTACCCTACCCGTTATTAGTCGGCCCAAATTTAACGGGCCAGCGGGTCGGGTTTCGTTGGCGGGTCGGGTCAACCGACCCATTCACCCAAAATCGGTTATACCCGATCGGGTTTTTCGGGTAGGGTCGGTTTTGCTCACCCCTAATTATGCTGGACCTCCAACCGCCTTTGTACGCACCCCAGAACAAAGTCAGCACAGCCACTCCCTGCAGTAAAAAGATGATTAAAATAATCTCCGATTAACCTGCCAACCTCATTACGGTCCGTTTCCCATCGGCCATCTGCAGTCCGGAGGCCTGCCATTTTATTCCTTCGTCGCCTGCTTTTAACAGAATTGTGGAAGAAACGCGTATTTAGATCCCCACCCTGAAGCCAGAACTCTTTTGCTCTCTGTCTCCAATACACATTTTCCTTCTCCAGCAAATCTAGATATTTCTTCTTAACTCTATCAAATTCATGAACCCCCCATGGGTCCCACCGTCTTCGAAGAAACTCCAACCTCTTCTTGCAAAAGGAAATTCGTTTTCCATATGATCCCGCCTTCTTATATCCCCATTCGCTGACCGCTTTGCTACACGAAGAAACTTGTCCCATGATGCCCATATCACGACCCATGCCCCAGCTACGAGCCACAATTTCCCTGCAATCAGTCTCCCTTAGCCAAACGTTCTCAAATTTAAAATTCCGTTTCTTAGGCTGAGTCTGTGACGGGAAAATTTTAATAAACAGAACCATGTGATCACTGGGAGCCCCCTCAAGTGATTCAGCCGATGCTTCCCCAAAAATATCGAGCCAGCTTTCAGAAACAAGAATTCTATCCAGCTTTTGCTCAACCCAGTTCTCTGTCCCTCTCCACCGTTCCCAAGTAAATTGATACCCCGTGAAAGAGAAGTTTCTCAGTCCGCTCTCCCATACTGTCTCCCGAAAGCCTTTTAGCAACCCAGGCGGATGAGCCAAGCGACCTCTCTTCTCCGAGGCGAACATCAAATCATTAAAGTCCCCCATAACAAGCCACGGTCTGTCCCTACCTTGACTCAGAGATTTGAGAGTATCCCAAGATTCCCTCCTCCTCGAACGATCCGGGCAGCCATAAAAACCCGTGAAACGCCAAGTAGGAGCTCCGTCTTCAAGTTGAAAAGTCGTATCAATGAAGCGATTTGAGGAACCATCAATGTGGATCCGCACCCCAGACCTCCAGATCATAGCTAAACCACCGCTATGACCAATACAATCAACCGCAAAAAAATGGTCCATTCCGATCTTGCGCATAACCCAACCAATTTTATTTGATTTCGAAAAGGTTTCCATAAGAAAAACCACTGATGGCCTCTTTAAGTGAACAACGTCCACTAGAGCTTGAACTGTCGCTGGGTTGCCAAGCCCCCGACAGTTCCAACTTCGGCAACTCATTGCTCCCGGCGGGCCTGGGAACCAGTGCCCGCCGCTTCCCCGTTTTTTTGAACAAAAATATCCATGTCTTGTTCTCGTGAGTTTCCGGACGCCGACTCCCCTCCCCTGGCCTTTCTTTTCTTTGCTAAACTCCCTGCTGCGTGGGTCGAGATATCAACCTCAGGATCTTCGTTAATTGCCAGAGCCTTGGTGTCGGCCAAAGCTGGTACCCCATGGATAAATTTTCCTTCCCCATTAACAAGCCATCTACTTCCTTTGTTCATGTTGCCCCTGTTCAAATTTGCCCGAAGCCAAGAACCGAAAGGTTTCTCCCTTCCAGTCTTCTCAAACTCAAAGCGCCAAATACACATACGATCAGTGTGGCTCATAAGTCCACAAATAAAACAAAACTGAGGCAATCGTTCATATTTTATGTCCGCCCGTATTGGAGCACCCCCTCGTTTGAGCGTAACTTTACGTTTAAGAGGCGCTGATACATCGAGGGTGACCCTGATACGGAGGTACTCCTTCCAGCCAGGTTCAAAATTCTTATTATCGGATAAGACATATGAGCCTATTTGATCACCAATAATTTTACATATATTCTCCGTATAGAGTTCAAGCGGAAGATTGTATACTCTAACCCAGAACTGAACCCGATCAAGCACAACTGTGTTAGGATTTTCATTGGGTTCCAGTTTGTGGAGAATCAAAAGTGAGTTCTCGTAACACCATGGGCCGTCAACAAGGATCCGTTCAAAATCAAACTGATCGTAGAACTGAAATATATACCTTCGTTCATCAATTTCGCGGACGTAGACCCCTTTACTCGGCTGCCAGACATCAGCTATGGTATTCCGGAAGAAGGGGAATTTAATGGATCGGTCCGTCAACAGCTTCCCCACTATGCACAAAGGTGCCGACGTTGGGACGTTCTCAGCCACTGCTTCGTCAATATCCACGCCCTCCTCTCCGTTATCCTCCAAATTTAGACGGGCGTATAACTCATCAATATCGCTGGCCATGTTGAAAGCAAGAGATCGAATATTCTAATTGCAGAGATAATCCAATCGAAGACTCCTATTACCGACAATATGCCGGAGATAAACCCTAGATGACTAGGGAGCACTCATAGTAAATACGTGGTTAACTCTCAATTTTTCTTAAGTTTGAAAGATTTAAACTAGTTCATTCGAAATTTTTATTTGCACAAAATTTGTACAGTTAAATTTTTATGGAAAAAGGGTCAAATACATCCTCCTACTTTTTCAAAATCATCACATAAACCCCTGTACAAAAATAAGGGTCATATAGATATACATACTCACTAAAAATGATCAACTAACACAATATGTCTTGATATGACCTGTTGTAGCAGGTAAATGATCTTTTTGTAAGCCCATTCATACTTGTACGATCGTAGCTCGTAGGTGGCTTATTTTCTATGATTATACTTTTTCTTTGTCTTTCATATATACTAGATTCTCACCCGTGCGATGCACGGGACAAAACTTAAGTAATAACAATAGCATATAAGTTGTTACCATTATTAGTTAATGTATAAATGAATGAATAGATTTAATACATAAAAAGGTTTAATCAAGGAAAAAATATGTGCAACTCATAATTAATACGGAGTATTTCGTATGAAGTATGTTTTGGAATAAGAATGAATAAATAAATAATGCAATGAGAACTCCATAGCTACACTTTTCAAAACACATCTTTATAAACAACATTGATCAATAATGCTATAACCCTAAACTCTTTCTAAATAACACTGCATATAAAATGCTACGTAGTTGATAGAATATTTAATTCTAGAGAAAGTGAGAGCTAGAGAGAGAAAGTGAGCAATTAATATTTCTCAACCCCGTATAACTACCCCCAAGGGGAGTATTTAATTAGAGGAGTAAATGTGGATTTGAGCTCCTAGTCTTCAGCTTAGGAGGCTCATTACAATAATCATGTCTTCTTTGGGCGGAATAAGGGCACTAATGGGATGACTACAATATTTAGTAAAAAGATAGGAAAATACACTCTGCCAGGATGCTTCCTGGTCGATGCGGTGCCTTCTGGCCGATGTTGTCCCTAGCCGATGCGGCCATGCGGGATCCGTTTGGCCTCCAGGCAGTGTTCTGGATAACTTCGGCTCTGGCCATTACAGGACCCACCAGGCCGAAAGGCGCCACATGGATGTCCCTCTGGTGTCTTTGACCTTCTGAGTGTGTGGGCCATGAGGTCCAAGCTCATATACTCTATTAGTAGTATTTTTTTTATTTCTACTTTGATTATTTTGAAAAAATGTATTCAAATTAATACTACCTCCGTTTCAAGTAAGGATGTTTACTTGGACAAAAACAATTCTGGTTCAGTCTAGTCTGTAAATGTTTGGTCTCTGTGTATTTTATAATTATTCAAGTCCGGTCTGGTCTGATCTGAAATAAGTTCAATTAAAAACATCCTAAAAATACATAAGCCTCTGTTGAAATGTCTTTGGCTCAAGAGTAATCGTACACATTTGTATTCACCAAGGTAAGAACCCACTTTATTTAACAATTAACACCCACTTTAAGAGAATGTGTGTTTTGTGTTGTGTATTAGTGCTCGATCCTAAATCCATGAAACATGTAGACCCAATGTGTCATGATTAAATAAAGCTCCAAAACTATAAATAACATTAAAACAAATCATAAACCGTTCAAATTACAATGGTTTAGAGAAGTACGATACTCGAACATAGCTCGCACACCATAGCTCAAATTCCAAGCACGCTCTATGCATTCCATTAAAATAGAGTATACATCTTTTGTGCCTTCACACCGGAGGAAATGGTCAATTATCTATTACAACATTTAACACAATTTGGTCATATGTTGGACTTTTCCCTCCTTGCAGAGCAGCTAAATCAAATTCTACATTCCTTGCAAGTTGTACTATTTACAGAACGAAATCTAGAATAGTAATTTTACCCACCATAACAATTATTCACATATAAGAAAAGAGTTTAAATACATACTCCAACGTTCATAACGGAAGATTTAAAACATGATGAACAGGTTGTTTGTTCCTATACCCACATGAACTAAATGGATGATCTATAATATCACTTTTATCTCTTCGTGCCATATAAGTAAAACAGTAAAACCATGTATAAGCATGGATTTAATTAACATAAGCATAATGAAAAATTACTGAGTATATGTGGCAAATATTCACACACACCTCGTCTGATAAATACTTAGTAAGAGCCGAGTATAGTTGTCTGAATCAAAATAATAGCTCTGGCCGGTTAATATACGGACTATATACACATATAGGTTGACTATATGATACGCCTAATAATTAAAGCAGCCCCGAATTAGTCCCAAATCCTGATCGATAGTAATATGAAAACTCAAACCTTATCAAGAACCACATTCTTCCAATCACTACCCCATCGTGGGAGCACGCAGTGCTACATGAAGCGCAAATTTGTCGTTGTTTATTATGATCAAAATCCATAGCATGCATGACTCTCAAGATAAGCTAATAATGTTATAGTCAAAAATAGGAAATAGAAGCATTTATTTCTATAAAATTTTGAACCTAGAAGTTGAAATATCCAGCCACTCCTTTCACTTTGTTGGTTTCCCTTCCGTGGCTCCGCCCCATGGTTTCAGATGCTATCTCATTGCTGGACACCGTTAAGAAATATTTCGAAAACATGTATAAAAGACAATTTAAAACACCGCTAAAATATTTTTTTGTCAGCACCAAACATTTATTGTTTATTTTCAAACAGGGTCATATGTTTCATTCTTTATCAAAGTGGTTCATGTGTTTGAATTTCGTTATCACAAGAGGGTCACGCCGTTAAAAATGTCTGAAAAAAACCATTAAAAGTAACTCCGATTTTCAAAAGTGCCCAGAAAATTAAAAGAAAAATACTGAAAGGTGCACCTTGTCAAAATGACCTCCAATCCACCTTCGCCTTTGGATTTTTCAGATCTGTTTGAATTATTCTTTAAAAATGATTTCGCTAATATCACTTTTCCGGTGGACTTTCTGGAGACAAGGGTGGCTAACGAAAAAGAAAGATGGCCTAGCGGTCGTCATATCGAAGTTACTTTTAACGGTCTTTTCAGACGTTTTTAACGGTGTGACCCTCGTGATAACGGAATTCAAACACATGAACCACTTAGATAAAGAATGAAACACATCACGATCCTATTTGAAAATGGGCCCAGCCACAAGTACATTTTTCGTACCTTTTCTATACTTTTCTCAATTAATTTTTTCTGTCGGCATATTTTCAATAATCTTACTTTACTTAGGATGTTTTTACTTGGGCTGTAATTTTCTGGTCTGGTCTGGTCTGAACAGGTCTAATCTGATTTCTTTGTATTTTTATAACTATCCATGTCTAGTCTGGTCTGGTCTGATCTGGGACAAATTACAGTCCAAATAAAAACATCCTTAACGTTTTTAAAAGGTTATAGAAATTATACAATTTTTTATCTTGTCTGATCCATTTTTATTTAAAGTAGATTTGAAAATGAAAAGAAAAGAGAGAGAAAATTACGGAGCTGCATCCATTGAAAAGAAAAGGGAAAGCAAGACAAAAAAAAAAAAGGAACAGTGTACGTTTTTTAAATACGTAGTAAAAAAGGGGAAAAAATGACACAACTATACGTATACATAAAACACAAGTAAAAGTAAAATAAAAGAAAAACAACCACCTACGGGCTACAAGAGGCTTAAGGTGTGTTTGCTATTGCTTATTTTAAGCACTTTTGGACTTTTGGCTTTTAAAAAGTCAAAAGTAGTGTTTGCAAATGAAAAATTCTACTTAATTTAAGTAGTTTTAAGCCAGAAGTTGGAAGCTAGGTTGATGATGCTTTTATCTGCTTCTAGGCTTTTTGGTAAATAAGTCAAACTTTAAGGGCATTTCAATTCCTAAACAAATTCCTTTATCCCCAAAGCTACCCTTCGTCCTCGTCACATCCTTCGTACCAGAACGGCTTCCAACATAAAAGAACCCCTTCCACTTTCATCAATTATCAGTAGAATCTAGGACCACCGGTGGCCAAGCTGTTCGCCGCCGCCGCTCTGTTCTGCCGCCGCTATGTTCCGCCGGTGATGAAGACGAATGTGTCGTGCGATGTCGCTGCTGGTGGCCAAGCAGTACACAGATTCGACGGAGAGCTCCACAATTTGATTTGAAATTGAAGAGATCTAAAAGTTTTTTCTGAACTAAGAGGATTAATTAGAAGTATTAAAAGACAGAAAGTGTTGAGAATCCTAGATTTAAGGGTAGAATATATTCTTTCCGAACCAAGTCTGGAACGGAGTATGAACGGAGTATGCGAGGAGTGATGTAGGAGTATTCTGCAGAAAGTATGGAACAGAGTATTCAAGTCCAAAGTACTATTCTTTCTAATTTCTAAACAATAATATACACTTTTTGAATGCAATGTTAGGATTCGAATGAGCTTCTAGCCTGTTGGGAAGGTGTGAGAAAAACTTAGATTGAACGATGGAATGTTGGGCATTCAGTAAGGAGTAATATTAATTTATTTGAGGGGCATTTTTCTACTTTAACAAAATACTCCACTAAAAATCACTTTTTTTACCAAACACTCCAACTTTACATTTTTTTAAAATCACTTCTATTCCCAAACACTACCTACTTTTACTATAAATCACTTTTCCAACAATCTCTTAAAAAAATCACTTTTAAAAAGCACAAAGCAACCGCAAACACTCCCTTAGAAAAAGATCTTTTTACCTGCTGCAAGAGGTCATATCAAGTCATATTGGGTTAGTTGATCATTTTTAGTGAGTATGTACATCTATATGACCTTTATTTTTGTACAAGGGTGTATGTGATGGTTTTGAAAAAGTAGGAGGATTTATTTGACCCTTTTCCCAATTTTTATTTGCACGTAATTTATATAGTTTAGTAATTATGTTTTTGAACTTAATATAAACTGATACGGAGTATAATTTATGAATTAAAAACTTTGTGACTAATTTATTTTTGACAAAGTGAAATTTGGTATATACAATTTCATGTTTTTTTTTTCAAATCAATATTTAAAAATTGTCTTAAATAGGATTAAACACGTTTTGAAATTCTAAAATAGGACTTTCATGTTTTTATTTCCTAAATAGGAGTAATTCTGTCAAGTTTGGGAACAATGTCATGTTAAAAGCCTAGTAATGTCAAACTTGGCAGAAATTTATTCATATATAAGTAATAAAGACATGATAGTCCTATTTTGGAGTTTCAAAACCTTTTTACTCCTATTTAGAGAATTCTCTCATGAATATTTTGTTATCTATAACTAATTTCACAATATATTTCTTAAGATGTTCAACTATTTATGACATGCGTGAAAAAATATTTAGTTGAGTTCGCCCCCACTCACGATAATTCCCGGGGAAAAGTAAAGAAAAGGTACATGTGATTTGGGCCATTTTCAGATAGGGGCATGTGTTTCATTTTTTAACAAAGTGGGACATGTGTTTCAATTCTGTTATCACAGCAGGGACATGGCGTCTAACACCGTTAGAAAATCTAATCCCGATTTTCAAAAGACTCTGAAACATTATTAAAAGAAATATACTGGGAGGTGCGCCTCGTCTAGGAGACCAACAAACTATCTTTATTTTTTTGTTTCCAGCAACCATGTCGCCAAAAAATCCGTCGGAAAAGTGATATTAACAAATTCATTTTTAAAAAATAATCCAAATAGAGCCGAAAAATTCAAAGAGAACGATAGTTTGTTGGTCTCCTTGACAAGGCGCACTTCCCAATATTTTTCTTTTAATGTTTCGGAGACTTTTGAAAATCGGGGTTAAATTTTCTAACGACATTAGACGTCATGCCCCTGCTGTGATAATGGAATTGAAGCACATGTCTCGCTTTGTTAAAAAATGAAACATGTGCCCCAATTTGAAAATGGCCCAAACCACATGTACCTTTTCTGTACTTTTCCTTAATTCTTGTATCGCCACGGCTCGCACCATATATTTTTTGAGAGAGATGCATTGGTTTCAAATGCAGCTTCCAATCTAAGTGTCACTCTTGAGCCTCCCTCTCAGAGTAAAGAAGAAAATCTGCCCATTGAGAACGTGCCATTGGAGTCCAGAATGTTTTTGCTTGGACTGAAATTTTCTGGTCTAGTCTGATCTGGTCTGAGACTGAAACCAGTCTTAGTAAAAACATTCCAAGCTTCAGGAAACTGTTGAGCAGAAAATGAGAATTAAAATGGAGAAGACAACTATGATGAGAAGAAAGCAACTCATGAGAAAACGTGTGTTGAGGAAGAAGGGATGATGGCTGTCTTCCAAGATGAAGCAAAACCAAAATGTTTAAGGGAAGTGTAGACTTTACCAAAAATATACTACCAGGGTATATATTAAAATTTGTTTAGAATTCAATGGCTATCAATAGAATTACCCAACATTGAAGCATTACCCCCCAAAAAACTTTTTTTTTCCAGGGGGACAAACGCCGGAAAACGTTTGCCAAAGTTTATTAAAATTAAATAGAAATACAAGATGAGAGGGGGCCAAACCAAAACCTCTCCGGAACATTACCCCAAAAAAACTATTGAAGCATCACATTTCATGATTTCACATTACGTAACTTATATATATATATTTCATCCTATGGATATCACAAAATACAAGAGAAAATTACTTTTAAATTCAATGTTCCTTATAAAACATTTAATGAGACGGGCAACTAAACATTTAACAAAACACTGTAAGAAGTAGTAAGAACTGCATAGTAATGGTGACCGGCCGTATCCAACCAACTTTTTATTTTTACAATTTACAATAGGAATGGGGGAGCTGCAAGATAGCCCCTTTGGACCATCTTAGAAACCAACTCCTCATGCTTCTTCATCTGCCCTGCCTTCTTCAGCAGTTGCACCACCAATTCGTAATCTGCTTTACCGGGCCGGATACACCTTTTCTCAACCATCTCAGTGAAGCATTGGTAGGCATGATTCCAATGCCCCATACCACAAAACATGCGAATCAGAACCCTGAAGGTATTCACACTAGGCTCAACTTGTTTCTCCTCCATCTCTTTCTTAAGCTTAATCACCATATCTGTCGACCTCATCTCAACAAACATCTTCATCAAAATGTTGTATGTCTCTGTGTTGGGCTTGCACCCCAAGTCTTTCATCTGGGCAGACAGCCGATGTGCGGCATTCACGTCCTGCGATTTTGCGATGCACCTGAAAATCGGGTTAAAACTGAATGCGTTGGGCCCACACCCTCTTTTAACCATCACATTAAGTGCCATGATCGCATCATCTCGGTTCCCGTCTTTGCAATGGCTTTCGATCAGAAAATTGAATGTAATGATGTCGGGAAGGCAGGAGAGCCTCTTCATCTGATTATACACTTGGAGCACCTTCTCGGTTCTCCCCGCCTTCACATGAACCCGCATGAGGTTATTGAAAGTGACTGTATTAGGGGGGCATCCCTTTTCGATCATCTCCGAGAAGACGTCCTGAGCACGTGTTATTTGCCCGCCCCTACACAACGCATCAATCACAATGGTGTAAGTATAGACGTTCGGCTCAACTCCTGCAACTTTCATTTCATTGAAAACCCTCTGTGCCTCAGAAATGTTACCTGCCCGACACCAACCGTGAACCAAACTGCTATACACCACTACATCGGCTTCATACTTGTCTTTCAACCTGTTGAAGAATTTCTGAGCTTCTGTAGCCCTTCTTTTCTTGGAGAGTATGCAGATCACAGCTGTGAAAAAATTCCTGTCAGGCTTACAATCGTATTCCTCCATCATGTCAAAAGTATGTTCAGCCTCTGAGGTCAGCCCTGCTCGAACATAGCGCCGTATTAAATTCAAGAAAGTTTCTCTAGGAACTCTGATATTACTCGATTTCATAGAGCGTATCATGTGCCAGGCTACACTGAATTCGCGTGCCTTTCCGGCCAGGTCTACCAATTCACTGTAGGGTTCTGGAGTTTGAAAGGAATAGCGCGCCTTCGCCCAGTTGAAGAACGCCAGAGCCTGATGAAAAGGAACACCGCGTCGTGCTTCCCCACATTTCTCAATTACGCGCCGGATGACAGCCGCGGATATTGTCTTGTCGGCGCACATTTCGGAGAAGCCAGAGGAGAGAGCTGAGAGAGTGAAATTAGGGTTTATGGAACTCGGAACATCGGGGTTCTTCCTGTAGTGCTCTTTGATAATGATGTGCAACTTCTCCGCGGCGTCGATTTCGGTTGGAGTTAAGCTGGTGCTAGGTGAAGACCTATCGCAGTCGCCGCCGTCGCTGTCGGAGTCTACGCCAGCACCGTCGATGTCGAGTTCGGTCATTGACGAGGAGTAGGGAAGGTATCTGGTGGTGCGGGAGGGTGCAGATGGAAAATGTAGAATCCGATTGCAGCGCAGCAAATCAGTGACGGCCATTTTTGTGAGGTTGCAGGTGAAATCGAAATTTAGGCATGTGGTTGCCCGGTTAAGCTTTGCTTTGGAAACCGCTGCGCGGTTCTCGGTTGGATTTGGATTCCGGCCCAAACCTTACCGACTTTTTTTTTTAATAATTACCCACAATTTCTTGAGGGAAATTCTATATACTGCATTTGTTTTGCTAAACAAAGCGCCCAATAAAAATTAGTTAATTAGATATAAATAAAATGACTATCATATCCTTCTGTCTCAATTGGCTGGCTCGTGGAAGTTGGTTGGTGTTGGAGAAAATGCTAGCCAAATTGGTGATGCGCTGGAGACAAGGAGTGCCTGCAGCCTTGCTGTTATCGGCAGAGATTGGTGCCGGAGAAGATGATTATTGAAGCTAATTTGTTGTAGCATGAGATGAGACGGTGTTATCTATTGGACTATATGATCAATATTATTTGATCAATTTCACTTTGTAATAATTAGACTACTAATTAGTTAGCTTGCTTGTAAAGCCAAGTGGTTAGTTAGTTAGTCTAGTTATTCATGTGCTGAGCATACATGTAAACTGTCTATATATAGGCTTCTTCTTCCTCTCAATACTTTCTCTCAAGACTTTGATGAAGTTTTTCATTTCTCCCATATCTTTGCATGTTAATATGCTAATATGGTATCAGATGAAATCTTCTTCTTCTTCATTCTAAAATTTCTTCCGTAAGGTTAGCTTCTCAATCGCCATGGTTACTACCAGATCCAATAATGAAAATCAAGATGATACTGTTCTTGATCATCTGAACAATCCTTCCAATCCTTTATATCTTCATCGAAGCGAAAATCCAACATTAATCTTGGTTCCAATCTATATATATATAAAAGCAGAATCGTGAGAACCATGAGGCCAAATCTGGCCATTAAAATATTACACGTGTCATAAGATGGGCAAATACAAATTCCCTCACAACATACACGGTTATTGAATCCTGACTATTTGCAAAAGCAACCACGTGGCAAGTCCACTATGTCATTTAAAGTGCAATAGTGGGTCGGTTACATCTCCACCTGCACGTCCTTAGCAAGGCAGTTTCATCCCACTCCAATCATTATTTATATGCTGCGACATCAAAGAAATTAAGCTATCAAAAATAGGAGCACGCATGGCGGTACATCTGTATATTCAACACCTTTATTTTTATTTCTTAACTTTGAATAAATTTTAGATCATGTAAACAAAAAGACCACGACTTAATAAATAATAATTACCTGGAACATATGTGAAGTAATTCACAAACGGAAATACTGAAAAACGTGTTTTGAACTTCAATTCCATATTTCCTTTCTCAACGTTTGGGTTTTCATACGTTGATTCTTTCATAGCCAATATTTGACATTTCTAACTTACTGTTTCAGTATGTTTTGGAGTTGTGAAGATGTTGAGTATTCAAGAGTTTACTACTTCCACGATAAAATGGACGATACAATTGAGGCAGGTCAGCAGGTGAGTGGTTGTCCAACATTCAGGAACAACAATGTTGCAAGTACAATGGAGAGCGTTTTCAAGATGATGAGATACATGTAAGTATTAGGTTACAAGTTGATTAGATGACTAAATTAATACTATGTTCTAAGGTTTTATATATTGAGGGGTACATTTACCACAAGTCCACAAGTATAAATTTAAAAAAACATTCCTATTACATTGATTACAAGACAACGCCTTTCATGCTCAAAATCACCTTTGACCATTGGACAACAATGGTTGGATTAATTGATGATTGATTTTCCTACGATAATATAACTTCCAACCACTTCAACTTCAAAATGTCAAGCAAGCTGCTGAAAATGAACTTTTTTGCATGTAAATGTTTTAACTTTGTATCAATGTAATCACTAAATGTAATTATGCCTTAATTTTGAACTTTGCAGTGCTGTTCTACAGCACCTTTACTCGCTGTATATGAGTCGTTTACATATTACAGACTATTTTATTGACTACCTAAACAGTCTTATATAAACAGGTAATTATATTGACTTTTTAAAATGTCACAGAAAAACAGTTAATAAGTAGATATACATTTATACAAAATTACAGTAATGTTGCTGATGATGATGATGCATAAAAATCTGATTAAAACAGATACAAAACAAATTGTTGTTTTTAATTCTCATATCTCAATAAACTAGAACTAAATCAGTACTACAAAAGTTAAAAATTTTATTTTTCCTTTTATAAAAGTTTATATCATCCATTTGGTGAGCCTACAAAGCATGTCCTCGGCCATTTGTGAATGTTTGAGCTGAGGTGATAGGCAAAAATAAGAAATGAGTTCGTAGAAGGATAAAAAGTAGTTTCCATATATATAATACTCCATAACACATAACCAAAACTGGAGACATCCAATGGAAATAGGTATTAGATTGTTATAGAAGACAGCATATGTAATGTGTATTAATAGAAAAAAAAATTAATTAAAGCTGCCAAGCTTACAACCCTTCATATTTCCAGTTACTTTCAGTCACGTAACTCACGTTTGCTATAGTAATTGTTATTGTTATAATTTAGATGCTATATACAGAGTAATAGATTACATTTACAATTCTTTAAAATGAGTAGTTATGTTTATGCTCCGTATAAAGTAAAGTCCACAACAGGGTATCTATATTTAAACTCATATACCTAACTATTACATTGAAATGAAGTCTTTAAAACAACACATAAATATGAAGTATATAACGATACTATTCAGGCTGAAATTAGAGAAACAATTAAGCACAAGGCATTTACAAAATATTTCAAATGCATCAGCTTCATTAAGTAAAGGTAATACTCTAACACATGAGTTACTCTTGAAGGAGAAATAGTTAAAAGTGGAAAAAACGTACATATCAGCTGTTTGAGATGAGTTGCGAAGACGGTGGTGATGTTGTGTTCAATATCCCCATGTGCGTAGCTAACGGACCATGGAGAACACCAGCAATTGAACTTTGTTGATCAGAGAAGGTAGAGATGATCAAAGCTGTGATTGATTACATAGAGGGAGCGATGGTTTGGAGAGACCCGGCTTGGCCGACAAAAGAATATTTAGGGAAGTCTAGGGTTTTTTGTAATCACACTGGACTGAGCTGGGCTGAGTTATTAACAGGTCAAATAATTTGCACTGTCCAAATGTGGGTGATATGATTAGAAAATAAATTTCAAAAGAGACTTAACCGTCATTTTGAGCCCCAGCCCATCATTGAAAAAATTCATTATTAAAGTTACATTTTTAGTGTAAGAATTGAAAAAGGAAATTCATAAAATAGAGCTAAAATATAGAAGAAAAAATTAAAAATACAATTAAATATATTTTTCTCCACAAAATACGACTTATTTACTTCTATTAAAAGAGTATAAATAATACAAACTTTCCAAAATAGGAATTAATGTGTTATAATTAGGGAGGAAAATAATAGCATTCACATTTCCAGAATTATGTCATTTTTTATCCTTACGAAGGGATTTTTTTAAAAATATTATACAAATAAAACAGACGTGGGACACACCCCAATATTTACGTCTAATTAACTATGACACTCATTAAAAGTGATTTGTGTTTTTGTAGATTTCGTAAATTCATTTGTATGAAGTTATGTGGTGGTGAAATTTATATGAGCATCCCATACTACTATTTTAATTGTTAATGGATTTTTAGAAACAATTAAAAAACTATACTTTTAGTAGCTAAGCAAGGATGTTTTCTTTTGGACTGTTTTCAGTCCCAGACCAGACCAGACCAGATCAGACCAGACCAGACTTAAACAGACCAGACCAGACCAGACTTGGATAGTTATAAAATACACAGAGACCAGACGTTTACCAGACCAGACCGGACTTAAACAGACCAGACCAGACCAGCAAATTTCAGACCAAAAGAAAACATCCCAAGTGTATTTGTATTCATATTGATATAAGCAACATTGATGGTGCCTCCCGTATCACCACAATAAATGTTGTATGTATATTCATAAGTTTTCCAAAATATGTTTTTGTGTTATAATGTCTGTAGCTTTTTTATATTTTAGAGCTTATTGGTTTTTCTTTTTATTATCACAAGATACATTTATTTCAGTTTTATTGGATTAAACATATCTTACGTTAGTATTTCATTATTTATACTTCTTCTATATTTTAAAATTTGATACGAGTACATTTTCTTTTTTGAGATATATTTTTAAATTTGCGACATTTTTTTCTATTTGGTAGATTTACCTTCTAAAAATACTCAATTCCTTTTATTTTTTTACTTTTACTTCTATTAATATTACACATTTCTCCTGTTTTTTCTACACTCATTACCCCTACTACTTTCCTCCATACACAACGGAGTATATCATAACTAAAATACAAAAATACTTTTGTCCCGTGCATCGCACGGGTACAATACTAGTACTTCTTATAGAGAAAAATGGCCATTCATGGCGCCACAACATGCTTGTGATGTTGGAATCGAAGAATAAAGACATGTTCGTTGACGGTTCACTTCCATCTCCGGCACCAAATGGTCCACTTCGCGAACCATGGAGGCGCTGTAATCGAATCGGTATGTCATGGCTAATGCGTTCCATGTCCTCATCGATTGCTCAGTCTATCATCTATTTTGACACAGCACACCAAATTTGGAAGGATCTTCAGGATCGATTCTCACATGGTGATATTTTCTGCATTGCTGATCTATAGGAAGAGATTCAGAGTCTTCATCAAGGAATTTCTACCATCACTGAGTACTTCACCAAACTCACATCTCTTTGGAAAGAACTTGACCAATATCGCACTATACTTGTCTATAAGTGTTCAACTCCTTGTAGTTGTGTTCTTCAGAAAATTGTGAAAGAAAGACAAAACGACTATGTTATCAAGTTTCTTCGTGGATTGAATGAAGCATTTGCACATACACGTTCTCAAGTGATGCTCATCTCTCTAATACCTTCAATCATGCAAACATTTTCTCTAATACTTCAGCAAGAGCGTGAATTTGGTACATCTCAATCATCCAAATCTGTCCTAGCAGCATTTAATGAATCTAGATTCACAGGTCAAAATACTTCAGACACTTCTTATAAGTCTCGTGGTGGTTTTACAAACTCTAGAGGCAGATCATCTAGCTCTCGTGGTGGTAGAGGATATGGTTCAGGCAGAGGAAGAGGAAACAAATTCTGTGATCATTGTGGAAGAAACAATCACACACGTGATACATGTTTTGAGTTACATGGCTATCCTCCGGGTTACAAAACTAACAATTCATCATCAAATGCCACTTCCTCTGCACATCTGACTTCTATAGATCAAAATGCTGACTCAGCTGCTTCCAATTTGGAAAATCAAGCTCAGGAGCAATTTCTGTTGTCTAAGGAGCAATATCACAATGTTTTGGCTCTTCTTCAACATTCTTAATCTCAGAACTTCTCCAATTCTTCTGTCCATCGTACTTCTACCTTTGAATTCAAACTTCATGGTAAACCTCCTTTTATATACTGGATTATTGATAGTGGAGCCACTGATCATATATGTTCATCACAACATCTTTTTTCTGCTTTAAAATCCATATCTCCAGTTCATATTAACCTTCCAAATGGAAAATTTGTCACTTCACAATTCTCATGAACTGTTGTTTTAGAACAACTTGTCCTTCATAATGTTCTATTTGTTCCCTCCTTTTCTGCCCATTTGATCTCCATTTCCGAACTACTTTCAGACTCTAATCACATGGTCATATTTGATCATTGATCATGTTTCATTTTGCAGAAAACCAAATTGAAGAGGATTGGCATAGCTAAAAAACATCAATGCCTTTTTACCTTTCTTTTAATAATCACTTGATTACCGAGTCATGTAATAATGTAGAGTCTAACAATGATGTTACAGACTGTAGTCTAGCAAATAATGTTGATACATCACTGTTATGACATCTCAAACTTGGTCATGTTTCTAATAATGTCCTGAAACAATTGTCTACACATTACAGTTACATTCCTTATTCATCTTTTCAGTGTTGTGATGTTTGTCATCTTTCTGAACAAAAGAAGTTACCTTATCCAAACAGCATAACCAAATCTAATAAGTTTTTTGATCTCATTCATGTTGACATATGGGGGCCACTAGCCATTTCATCTATGGGACACAAATACTTCCTCACTATGGTAGATGATTGTACAAGATTTACTTGGACACATCTTTTCACAAACAAAACTAAAGTCAGATCCATCTTACAAAGTTTCATTCTGAAAATTGAAAACCAATTTGATGTCAAACTCAAAAAGATTAGATCTGACAACGGTAAGGAATTCTTCTTACCAGATTTCTATCAAAACAAAGGCATTGTTCATGAGACCTCATGTGTTGAGTGTCCTCAACAAAACTCTGTTGTTGAAAGGAAACATCAACACATCCTAAATGTCACTAGATCCCTTCTTTTCCAAGCCAAACTTCCCAAATCCTTTTGGTCATTTGCTTTGAAACATGCAATTCATATCATTAATAGAGTTCCCTCCCCAGTTTTAACTAACAAATCTCCATTTGAGTTAGTTTTTCATTCAAAACCTGACCTCACAACCTTAAAAGTTTTTGGTTGTTTAGCCTTTGCTTCCACTTTGACAGCCAACAGATCCAAATTAGACAGCAGAGCTCACAAATGTGTCTTTTTAGGCTTCAAAGAAACCACCAAAGGATACATTTTGTACAGCCTCCATTCTGGCAGCATTCTCATTTCTAGAAATGTTATCCTATATGAGAATCAGTTTCCTTTCCAATCATATACTCAATCTTCTGATCATTATGATCTAAATGCCTATAATCCTCTCAATAATGATTCACTCACCAATGACTCTCTCATACCTATTCCTAATGACTCTACCATTGGTCAATTAACTGAGCCCAGTAATCAAGTCAATGATACAAATAAAAGAATAAAGAAAGCCCCAGGATACCTTGTAATACCCAAGATTAATTTAAGAAGATTAATAGTACTACTCATACCAACAGAGGTGCATCTCCTTTTACGGGAGCTCATCCGCTAAGAACTCCAAAGTTAAGCGTGCTTGCACGAGAGTAGTCTTGGGATGGGTGACCCCCTGGGAAGTTTCTCAGGGCGCGCATGAGTGAGGACAAAGTGCGCAGTAAAGGCCTGTGGTGGTTTGTGGGGACAGTACTATTGGTCCGGAGTAACTACCCCGGGGCCTGCGGGGACGGGGTGTTACAGGTGGTATCAGAGCAACCCTGCGACCGTGTGCTGATCTGTTGGATGTTAGACAGACACTTAGCAAAGGAAAAGATTCTAGTGTTTGATTGAGATTGATTTAAGGGCGCAACGAGGACGTTGCGATCCTAAGTGGGGGTGATTGTAATACCCAAGATTAATTTAAGAAGATTAATAGTACTACTCATACCAACAGAGGTGCATCTCCTTTTACGGGAGCTCATCCGCTAAGAACTCCAAAGTTAAGCGTGCTTGCACGTGAGTAGTCTTGGGATGGGTGACCCCCTGGGAAGTTTCTCAGGGCGCGCATGAGTGAGGACAAAGTGCGCGGTAAAGGCCTGTGGTGGTTTGTGGGGACAGTACTAGAGTTCCGGAGTAACTACCTCGGGTCCTGCGGGGCCGAGGTGTTACAGTAGGTTGAGTCATAGTCCTCGGTGTGGGTTTCATACACCGAGCTCACATGACCGTCGCTCACAGTTTGGGCTTGATGGCCCCCGCGACCTCCACGGCCTCCCCTTCCACCTCTGGAGCTTCGAGATGCAGTCCGGCTAGCTCCAACAGAAACTACCGGTGCTTGCCCTCTCGGATTGTTCCTGGTCTGCATTTGTCTACCCTCAATGTCAATTGACGGAAAACGTTATAGACACGTATTGGCCCAAGTCACTGCCATACCAATTGTTAAGGGTACCATCTTAACAACTAGAGACCTTGCAACTTAGGTAACAATAGTTCTATAAGCGTCAAAATACAATGCTCATGGTTTTCGGTAAAACTCTTTTGTAAAATCTCTTGTGAGAGGTTGATTACATAGTTTAGAAACTGAGATGGCTCTGATACCACTTAATTGTCACGCCCCAGACCACATATGAGCGCGTGTACAACCGCTGTATGACTAAATGACGTCACCCACGAGTCAACGTGACTTAGTCAAACAAGGCGTCCATGAACATAGTCCATACCATACTCAGTAAGTAAACATACATAACAACATCACATAATAGGATTGAACGAATAACGGAAATATTCAATATTCAATCGTGGGCCACACATGGCCAAAACGTAGGCACGCAGGCCCAAAACAAATGTATTTATTACAAAATATCATGAGCATAGTTTATAGTTTGAAAACAATAAAGGAACCACGAACCACGTCTCCCTTTGGATCACTTCACCGAGCAAGGTGAGAATAGCGACTTGAGCTTCAACCTAAAATGGTGGGGCCCCCCGAAGGGGTCAGTACAAGTACCGAGCGAGTAGCAAGCTAAATGTAGAATAACTAACGTTTCAAGTATAAGACCCAAACATAGGGTGATACATACACGTATAGTCTTTCCCCCAAGTTTTGAAATACATATTAGTATATATACACTTGGAAATACTCGACCTATAGGTCATTGTTTATTTGGGAAAATAGTAGAAGCCAATGTCCTTGACCTAAATCCCAACCCACCCATATACCTATGAGTGTATAGAACTCCTCCTTGTTCAAATCAATTATCATAAGGACACCTCCCGGCCCTAGATCATTAAATGTAATCTATGAGTTTTGAGGATACACGCCCGATCCTTGGGTACTCCACCCTATAACCGAGTTTTGAGGATAACCGCCCGATCCTTGGGTACTCCACCCTATATAACTGAGTTTTGAGGATAACCGCCCGATCCTTGGGTACTCCACCCTATATAACCGAGTTTTGAGGATAACCGCCCGATCCTTGGGTACTCCACCCGACCTATGACTTACCACATATCACACTAGATAGGGTCTATATCATATCTTACTAAAGACTAAACCAAGTCTTAGAATTTAAATCAATAGATACCAAACCTTGACATTTAAATATCATATTCCATGCAATTCCATGCATAATATACTTATATAGGATGGCCGGGGTTAATCCCCCCTTCGAACCGGACCCCGAACCGCATTTTCGACGAAAATGGAATTCGGTGGCAGCAGCTTAACCGGCACCGATTATGCCCTATAACCGGCGCCGGTTATGTCCGGGAAATTGGGTCAACGGCCCGTTGACCCCGAGTTGAACCCCGAAACGTGCTCCGTTTGGCCCGAAATTTTTATACAACATATATCATGTTTAAAACAACAAATAAATGCCATTTTGGTCATCCAAAACATCACAATTGTTTTTATACATTTTTCATACTTTTCACATGCATAATCATGTAGTTTCATTCACATAAGCCTAATTTCCTTGGCTAGTTACATGTTTAAACTCTCTTAAACATCATTATGAATACTTATAACATTTATTTAGGTAATCTCATACTTAACCCAAGAGTTATAAGACATTAAGCCATCCACTCACCTCGAATGAGCGTTATGAAGTTCTACCCTTCTCGGTTGAACTCCGGCGAACTTTGACAGATTCCGACGATAACTCCGGCGACTCTTTCAACTTCGTGAAAGCTCTTAAATTACCCTTGACAAGTGCCTAACAAGGTTTTATCATCACAAAACCCATATCAAAACAAATAACCTCTAAAAGGTTATTTTCCGGTGAACCAGTCTCTTTGGCTTCTAAGTCCGTTCTTGGACTTAGAACCACCTTTCAACCCATTGTTCTACACTTTGGGCATGTAGAACCATCCTAGGGGTTATTCATATGATAAATATCTCATATGGTAGAAGAAAAATAAAGGAATAGTGATGATAAGGTTATTACCTTAATTTTCACACTTTTTCCTAGCTTTCTCCTTCTATAATCTTCTCCCTTGAGCTCCTTGCTTGTTTGAGCTTTCTTGGCTATGGAGAAATGAGTTTGCAGAGCTTCTTTCCTTCCTTCTTGGTCCTTGGGTCGTGCATAATGGAGGGGAGGGGATGGGAAGACTAGTTTTGTCTTCAATGAACCAATGATTGTGGGATGGGAGCCCACCTCATGTCATCCACACACCAACCATCACCCTCATGCACTCCACACCACATCCTTATGTTGTGTAGCACCCCTTTTGTCAACTTAAGCTCAAAAAAAAACGTGGGGTGGCCCCCACACATGTGGGAGGTCATCCCACCTTGTCCCGAAGTGTATATTCGGCCCCGAAAGTTGTATTTCTCGGACTGTTTTAATTATATCCTATTTTATCAGGTCAAATAAGATATATTACATGTTCACAATGATTATGGATCTTAAGAATGAATATACATTCCCCAACTTTAATTTAAAGTCTCTGAAATTCATTTCGGACTGTTATCTGAAAAATTACCGGTACTGGTAATTGGGCTCTGTTTGACGAACCGGTCAACCCAATGCCTTTCTTATGGCCCATTATGAATGTCCACCACCATATAGCTATTATCTATGTCAAGGTGAATAAAATATGTGGTCTCGGGAAAATCGGGTAGTCCCCGCTCCCGGTGTGGGCCCCACGTGCAAATTACTATTCACGCAAAAGAATTTACAAAAATTTACAACCTCGTAAATCCATCAACCATTTCGTAATATTCGATACATAATTTACATAAAAGTAAATATACTTGGGGACGGTGTTACATTCTGACCCCAGTGTTACTTTACCCGTTACTGTTCCTCCACAGGTTCCTACAGTTCCTACAACTTCTACAGTTCCACTTGTTACTTCATCTGCTACAGTTCCTACATTGTCAAAGTCATCATCATCTAAACGACGATCATAAAAAAGAAAAGATAAAGCGCCAAAATCACCATCATCTTAAAAATTCAAAGCGCCATCAAAAGATGATATGTTGTTAGTTGATTGGGCTGAACGAGATGAAAAAGATAACCTGCAAGGAATAAGCAATGAAGAAGCACTTAAAACGCTGAACTACATCAGAGAACTCGAAAAGAAAGCTATTGAAGAGTTAATGGATCTTGAACCTGAAGAAATAGACCAAAGAGATGATCCACTCCTTGATCTACATCAAGTTAAAGATCTGATCCAAAGACACCCCATGGAATCCAAGATTGAAGATAAGTTTGAGACACCCTGGGAAAATGTCAAGATTGTTGTTCCTTATCAAGAAGATTCGCGACCAAGGATTTGGAGGACTGAGAAACACATCAAGAAGATAGACGAATTAGAACTCAGAGGATTAGAACATCTTGAAGGAACTGGTGCTTCTGGACATATGGATGCTGAGAAACATGTCTGCTGATCAGAATCACCCTTATAAGCATCGTGAAAGTCTGAACAAACATTCTGAATCTTTGATCATTGGAATCACCTCAGTAGAGATCCACAGATGTGGTTCTGTAAAATATCCAATTATTGAATTTGAAAGGCAGAACGGAGTAATTCAAAGAGTCTTTGAAGCCTATTTTCCTTATGTTGTTTCGAAAGACTTGATCCAGCTGCTCTTTGAATATGGAAATGTGAGATTGAAAGATGTTCTAAAGAAAGACAAAGAATTAGGTCTCAATGGCATCAAGAGAGATATATGTTGAGACAGATCAAGTATTATTCTTTAGTTGGTTTACAAATGATTATTGAGAGAAACCTAAGCAAAGTCAATCTTACTGCTCCGAGGAATATGCTCCCTGGATTGAAAACATTGAAGAAGGCAAAATCACCACCTATCTTGAAACTGGGATAATCTACACAGATTATAAAGGCATGAAGCGAATCATACCGATGGCAGAAGTTCATAAGTATTGTGACGGAACGCTACGCATCATTGAATACCTTCTGGAAGAATGTGCATTAAATCTTAAGAATTCTGAGAATCCAGAAGACCCAATTCAGATAGCTCTCATAGGTGATTTTGCAGAAGCCATAAGTATACGACTTGATTTCAGAAGAACAATCAGACATTATGAAGTCATACTAGGCCACAAAAAATTGCTATACAAGACTCAAAGATAATCCACTCTACATCGCGATTTGAACACAAAGGGGGAGATTGTTAGAACATTATTTATGGTGTTCAAATTGATTGTGATTATCTTTGATTAATTAGTCTTAGTATTAGCATACTTTTAAATGTTGAAAGAAACAAGCTTTTTAGCTGATAAGTCCACACATGCCTACTATCCTAACTAGTGTAAAGCCCGGGGCAATGCCCCGGTAGCGGTGTGTCAATTTGATATGAGTTAAAATGAAAAATACTACGGAGTATTACATAATAGATATCGTGAATCATTCATAGGATACAAATTTTAATACTCCATAAATGCATACTTTCTATGATCTAATAATCACAAACAATAATAAATTTTTATTTATTTAATGACTATATATTAAATTATCCATCATCATATATTATGTATTTCTCTTTAGTCTATATCAAGGTTTTTCATTGCGGTAGCATTGCGATTGCGGCTATTGGAGCCATTGTAATGCTTATTGCGGTCGAGTAGTGTAATTTAATTTTATACTTCAACGAAATGAGAAAATAATTAGTGTTGATGTCTTGATACAATCCGAAATGACCCCGTTACGACCACGTTACAGTTTCATTGGGTTACGTAGTAGATTTTTCCTGTGAATCGAAACCTCGCCTCCATTGCGATCCGATGTGATTGCGCTACAGAAGGAAACCTCAAATTGCAGCCGCAACATGTGTTGTGATCCCGACCTATTCCCGTTGCGGCCACGTTTCGTTGGATTTGGTTGGGACAATGGGAGTACATTATTAATATTCTTGTATTTGTGCATAACTGAAGAATAATAAAAGTGTTATTTATGAAATTTTTACTATGAATACTTTGACTGTGTTCATATTATATGCATATTGTCATTATGTTTTTATTATATCATACAGTTTTACTCCCGATTTAAACTAAATGTGATTATGCATATACAATAATTAAAGTATTGTATGAAATATAATTTACAATATGAATTATTTTTTATATTATACGTAGTATGAACTTTGCATCGTGTAATGAGTTAAATAATGATTGTAAAATTTAAGTAATGTCAACATTTAGGCAAATTACCCTCTAAATAGGAATAAAAACGTTTGTATATTCTAAAATAGGACTAATTACTACCATATTTTGGCAGTACCAAACTTTAAACATGACAATATTTTTCAATCTTGGCAGTAATTACTCTTATTTTGGGGATTTTCCTAATACCAATGTTTTAGATTTTATTTTATTTTTCTTGAAAAATTGTCTCAAAAATGTAAAAATTAATTATGAAATATTTATGTTTAGATTTGAATCTACTTATAAAAAGTTTTGGGCTTTATGGACAAAAAAGTTTTAGGATTTAAAATCTTCAGCAATTAGATCTTCACTTTATTTTTACATGTGTAATATTGGTATCAAATGAAAGATCATAAGAAGTTACGAATTTGGATATGTAACACTTAAAAATTAGAGACTTTTCTCCTCCCTATTCTCCAAAAGAATTGGCATTAAGGTGAATAGCTAGTCATGATGGTCTCATCATCTCATGGACGTGAACTTGTGATTTTAATTCTTAAATTAGTCATTATTGAGAAAAACTTGCGTATAATAATAATAATACAATTGTCATCATAATCACTATTATTATTATCATTAAATTTTTATTATTATTACTATTGTTGTTATTATTATTATTACGGAGTATTATTATTATTATTACTATTTTTATTCTGATTATTATTATTATTACTATTATGATTACTACTACTACTATCATCATCATCATCATCACCTATATATGTTCATGTGTATGTAATGCGTGTATTAGGATGATTTTACTTAGACTGTAATTTGCTACTTTGTTTCAATCTAGTCTGGTCTGTGTATGTCTGGTTTGGTTTGAACTGGTCTAGTCTGGTAAACGTCTGTGTATTTTATAACTATGGAAGTCAAGTCTGGTCTGGTCCATTTAAGTCTGGTCTGGTCTGGTCTGGTCTTGTATGTTTAAGTCTGGTTTGATTTGGTCTAGTTTGTTTATGTTTGGTCTGGTCTGTGACTTAAAATTGTCCAAGTAAACACATCTTTAGAGTCC
Organism: Cuscuta epithymum; assembly: GCA_945859915.1. NCBI lineage: Eukaryota > Viridiplantae > Streptophyta > Magnoliopsida > Solanales > Convolvulaceae > Cuscuta > Cuscuta epithymum. The sequence goes on from CAMAPF010001007.1 coordinate 1,160,919, forward strand.
TATTAGGTGCAATTAAGGGGTGTTTGGAACTAATTCTATTTCTGATTCTTTTTTAAAGTAGAATCAGAATCAGTTTTCATAAGATGGTCTCCCCCAGCTTCTTAAAAACTGATTCTAGGAATAAATTAGAGCACCAGAATAACTTCTGCACTTTCAACCAAAACTCCAACTTCTGCTTCTGCTCCCTGAAGGAGTAGAAGCAGTTTTAAGAATCAGATTCAAGCACCCCTTAAGAAATAGGTACACCTAATATGTATTTTAGGTGAATGTTTAAAAATATGTATTTAAACAATTGAATAAGTATTTAAAGAGTACCTATTTGATGAAGTGATAAACTTTAGAGTCCTATATGATTGATATTATACACATTTTTCTCTATTTCTTTCTTGAGCTTCTTCTCTAACTTTTTCTCCAATTATTAATACACATTTAATTTCGTCCTATTTTTTCTCTTGCTGCGTTTTACATTGCATAAATCTTATAGCAAATGTAATTTCAATTGATGTTTACACGCAAATGTAATTTTATAGCCATTCATGTTATTGCAAAAAACGTAAATGAGACGTAAATGTGTGGAACTAAAAATTAGATTCGATTGTAATAAATTTTTATCATTATGAAAATAAACTTACGTAAATGGTATTGCAAACGTACGTAAGTGGGACGTAAGTGATTAATTACAAAACGTTAATTAAACGTTATTGCAAATGTTATTTCATAGCCATTCCGGTTAGTTTAAATTGGACTTCTATTACAACTCTAACTGCATCATTCGTTATTTTAAATCAAATGTTTTAATATAGGAGTTTTAATATAACTTCTTTAGCGAATAAGGTTGTGACATGTCAGCCTTTTAAAACTCAGCTTTACTATTAAAACAATAGATGTTGCTTTTCAAAAAAATACTATTATGATAATATGATGTATGTGCTGTATTGTTTTATTTGTTTCCGTATTTATTAATTATAGGCTTAGATGGTTAGGCTGTTTAAGTTGTATTGGAATTAGGAGTGTGTAAACATTAATTTCATTAATTTCCAATCAATTAACTATTGTTTGTCTTGATTGTAAACATTTTCATTATTATTGGAGTCGCATAGAACGTCTAGTATATATAGAGTCCTTTCCCGATCTTTTTGCCCATTTACGAATATTCAGCTTCTTTAAATGTTTTAAATAGTAGTGTTAATTGAATTTTTTCTCAACCAATAAGATGGTGACACATCAGCCATTTAAAACTGTGTTTTACTATATAAAACAATAGATTGTACTAGGATGCTCGACTTCTCTCCTATAAATACAGGCAGAGGTTCGAACATACCTAAGACTCTACACAATTTATTGTGCACATATTATTCTCGTCGAGCACCTCTAGTTTTTTCCGTTAACAATTCATACGTGTATTATGCTATATTGCTACATCATTATGAATATATGGCATTGATTGTTGATGAATTATTCTTCTTCTACTCAATTTCTCCATATTATTTTGTATTAGTTAATCGACTATTGATATGGGATTCTTCCACACAAATCCAGAAAGTATGTGAGTAAAGATCAAGGACATGTGTAACTTTTGGCAAGTCAATGCCATTAGTGAAAACCCTTGAAGGACCGAGTAGCTTGAAATGTTGTTTTGATTCCTCGTGAAAAACCTCACAATCTATAAAGTGTGACATAACATTTGTTATTATAAAGGGTCATAACATCATATGAGGTCAAGACTTCCGTGTACGTTTCAATATCTCCTAAAAGATATTGGAATCACTCTATTAAAGGAAAAAGGGTTGACAAATCGAAAAGATTTGAAAATTTATTCACCCCCCTCTAGACTTTACCTCACTAGGGACCATCAAGTGGTATCAGAGTAGTTGTTTATAGAGTCAGTTACTTAACTGGCTTATTTTGAACCAAAGATCAACCACAAATTCACAAAACACTTATAGTCATATGAGATGGTAAACACACTGAAGGTGAATCAATGAAAAGGGAAAGAAACAAGGAGAGACACAATAAGCTGTTACTTAAACTCTGGATTCACAAAGCTTAAATATGAGAAAAATTATCGCATCGATGGGACTGTCAAGGAAACAAGAAGAAGAAGTCAAACCTACTATCATGACATCACCAAAGTCTGGCCAATAACAACAACAAAGAAAGATGGTCATGAAAAGGTATATTCAAAACTTCTCCAGTAACTCAGATTATTCTGAATGTTCAAATATTACTTTCTTATATACATCATGAAAGAGAACATTCAGAAAAGCCAATTCCTTTTTCAAATTAAAAAATCTTAAAGTTGAGAAAATCCAAGTAGTAATCTTACTAGGAGGATAATCTGAAGAATAAGAATAAAAAATACAAAGGATAAACTGAGCAATCTCATTTAGATCTCTCTCATAGCTAATGAGGTTTATCAAAATGGAAAGATATTGAATCTGGCTTCACTTATACTGTTCCAAAACTCCAAACGAAAATTACAACCTTTTTTCCATGATTTTCCAGAAGTAGACTAGTATCCAACTAGCCAGATGTTCTCAACATTCACTAACATTTACCTACACCTTCACACCTATTTATTATCTTTTTTTTTCATGCTTCTCAATTTTGGCCTGGCTTTTTGGCTACACTCATTTATTATCTTTTTTTTCTTTCATTTTTCTCTTGATCCTATCATTGAAACGATCTATCATTTATGTTTTTAGTTTTATCTTCCTCTTTTTCATTATTGATTTTTTAGCTGTTGTCTTCTCTCATGAAAAAAAATTCTGACATTTCTTTCTAATCATTTCAATAAATTATCTATCATCTTTGATTCATAAATAATATTTAATCTTGGAAAAAATAAATTAACCAAATTATATTTGTCTATCATGGATATTTATTGTCTAACAAACACTTTTATTTGTCTATATTGAAATGTAGTCCTTACCATTAAAATTGATTTAACGTTATTACATATTTGTAACTTTGACAAAATTAAAGTTGTAACATAAAACACGGTTAAAAGTTATACACTTTGTACACATTTTCAAAATATTTTTGATGGAGTTTAATCCAACTACAAGAGCTATATCTTCGAGACCAGATGAAATTTAGGCAGAGTAAGGCAGGATTTTATTATCCGGAATTCGGTCCCTTGGTAGGAAATATACATGAAGTATTTATAGACTCTAGGAGCTAGTAATCTAGGAGAAAACTCATACAATAAATGTAAGGAATAAATGTAATTAGATTTTGATGATGCTATAGGATTAGAAAGTTAGAGTACCCCCAAATTAGATTTTATGTATTAGAATTTTTAATTGTAAGTATTAGTGTAGTCGACGATCAGAGTTGCTCTACTTTGGATCAGATCAGAAGTGCATCAGAACTGCTCGACCAGACTTGCTCTATGAGAACTGCTCCATCAGAGTTCTCTTACCAGAAGTCCATCAGAGTTGCACCATGAGAGTTGCTGATAAACTTGGACATCTGATAGCCAATGAGATCTACAGATCAGAGGGACTCATCAGCGAACCTATCAGAGTCAGAGTTCAGTCAGAGATCAGAACTCCATCAGAACTCAACTCATCAGAAAGCCATCAGAATCCAACATATCAGAAGAGCCTGATCAGAGCCCGACGAACACTTAGAAAAATCTCAAGCAACATCCAACAGCTCTGAATTCAACGGGTAAAAACATCCAACGGCTACAAGACTGTGCATGAAAGGAAAGCTTTTAATGCACATTAAATGAGCCTGATACGCTGAAGGATTGATTGCAAATGATTGACCAAGGAATCCGGGAAGATATATTATAAAAATAGAAACCTTCCAAAACGGCGGTCAAGTCAACAGTACGCGCATTTAATGCAGTTGTCTCCTCCTCCAACGGGCAGACAACCTCAGTATATAAGCTACACACCGAAGATCAGGAAAATAACTTTGCTACAACTTTTGCTCATCATCATTCAAGCTTTCTTGAGATTCAAATCCTACAAACTTCAAAAAGACAAGCTTAAGTTGGGAAGATTCAAACTCCAAATCTCTCATCCCCAACAAACAAGCAAAGTTCATCCTGTTCTTCAACACTTCAAGAACTTCATCAAACATCATTTGTAACGAAGCAAGTTGGAGGAAAAACTCTGTTTTTCAAAGGATCTTCTGAAAAGAAGGGCGTCCAAGTAACTGCAGTAGTGAAGTGGTGATACTTCCGGGAAGCTGAGTGAAAGGACCAGCCATCAGGACGTGGAACTGCATCCTGGGTGGCAGCTAGACTTGAAGAAGGCGTGGAGAACTTCTTAAGTGCTAGGAACTAAGCTTTGTAACCGATCTACTTCAAAGCTAGTGGAACAGTGGACTAGAGGAACGAGTTGTTCCTTGAACCACTATAAAATATCCGGTGTCATTTACTTTACTGCAATTTATATTTCTGCACTTAGGATATTAACTGATTAACTCTAAGACTTGGAATCTGTGTTCAGCAGATCTTGTTTTCAGAGTTATCAGAAAGGCATTTGCCTTAGTATTTTTTCTGAGGCTACCCGGACAGATCAGAATCCGCTGCCAAGGCCAGTTCTGATATCAGAACCAGCCTTTCTCTGTCATCAGAATCAGACCTTCTCTGATAAGTCACTTCGGACTTAGAGAAAATTTGAAAAACCAACCAGTCTATTCACCCCCCCCCCCCTCTAGACTGGTTACCATATTTAACGGGACCAACAATAAATGCTATTAATCATATTCTAATCGAATAGAACTCATGTAACGTCTTGGACGTCGTGCAATAATTATCTCCTTTAAGTCCACGTTCCTTCCATTTATTCCTGCCTGCTACCAGATAGCTATGCTCAAATGATAGCCTGCCACGTAAGCCCTAGGAATATCTCAGCCTCACTAGAACTCCGTGTGACACCGCATCCGGATGTACTTGAATTTGAAATTCAATACGTATTTGAATTTTCTATGCGAATATTTTTGTGTGCAAAAACGATATATTTAATTAATGAATGATTAATTAAATTATTTATCGGGCCCATGATACTGAGAGGGGACTACCGAATATTTAGTTGGTTCATCATAATAATTATAGAAGCCCAATAAAGTGCCAACCAAAGTTCAGGAAAATGTTTGGGCAACCCAAGGGTTATTTTGACCCAACCTGCCAAAAATAGCTGGAATAATTGGGAGAAACTTCCTACACCCACTTGGGAACTTTCCTACATGTCTTGTGGAGTCCAAATAATGGGAATGAGACAAATTATATTGAGTGGTGCGGACATATGGGTGAGGGGGTGATTGAAGGCATATACATACTCCTTGGGGCCATTCATTTGCATTATTTTGGTGTTGATTGGGGATAGATACCTCCCCCCTTCATTTTGAACCATCCGCACAAGACAAGGGAGAGAGGAAGTCTGGAAAAGCCTCTCACAAATCTCAGAGCTTAGAGGAAGCAAGAGGAAGGGAAATCCAAGAGAAAATAGCTAGAAGAAGAGGTAAGAACACAACTATTACCTTTTAACTAGTTTATGTTGTATGATTTTTTAAGAAATCATATGGTGGATTAAACCATGAGTTCTACACGTTTAAAAGTGTATTATATTGATATAAAGTGGTGGTAATTAACTTAGAAGAGTCGTGGAATCGATAGGAGTTGAAATCGCCGGAAACCGCCATTGTTGGGGACTGTTTTTCGAGCTGCAGGCCCGAAAGCCGCCCACCTTTTGCAAAAGCCGCCCGGCTTTTGTCTGCTGTCCAGAATTTTCACTTTCAATTGGCCTAGAACGGGGATTGATCGAAGGGCTTAGCAAAGGCAACTAGTTGAGCACATCATAAGGTGAGGATGGCTGACTATATTGTTTATAACTAGTGGGTTAATTCATGAGATTACCTAATGTTATAAAAGCATGATTTTAATTAACTAATATGCCAAGTAAAGTGTCAATTGATCATATTGTTGTATATGAAGAGTTGATGCATGATTGATTGGGGTATGAGAAATTGGAGCATGATTACTTGATATGTTTGAGAAGTTGTTCTAGTTGATTTAGTGATGAACTAATAAAATGTTTTTATTAATCACTATTTAATTATATTGATTTTATGGTTAGTAAAGTCAATATAGAATGGAGTGAGAATGAGTTATGGCATGGCCGCCACGTTTGTTTAAAAGGGAAAGAGAATTTGAACTAAGAATAACTCGGGTGATACTAAATGACTAGTCCGAGGTTATAATATGAACATTTATAAATTAATCCTAAGTTTAGGATTGTGATGCTTCGTCACTAGGGTATTCAATTGGGATAGCCTTAGATGATTTAAATGATATAATTATCCTAGGATTGGATTGTTGATATTATTATCCGGGTGGTCTTTAGGATACCCGTAATTGATTGTTTGATTGGTAGCAAGGGTCATGGCTCGGCTCTAGTCTAAGGATAGATGCCCGACCCCATGAACTTGCTAATATAGATAGATGAGGGTCATGGGTCGGACGAGTCTGAGGATCGTGCCGGACTGCATGGGCCCACAATAGGATAGATGTAAGGACCATGGCCCTACTTGGCTCTAGAGAGCGAGATGGATAGCATGGACTTACAGCGTGATCACGTATAAGGGTGGAATCCGAATCAAAGACCTTGCGAGGCTTTGACAGCGGTAACACATAAGATAGGACCCCGAATGGGCCTTACCTTCCTACGGGAACAGGGTATGAGTCCAGGGGCAGGATGCTGGACTCCGACCGAGTACTCCATGGAGACTTGGATAGCGGTGACAGGTCCTGTATGAATTATTGCAGGGCAATACGAATTATCGCAGGGCGATACAAATTGTATTTTTAAATTATCGCAGGGCGATACAAATTGTATTTTTTGAATTATCGCAGGGCGATACAAATTGTATTTTTAGATTATCGCAGGGCGATACAGATCATATTTTGAATTATCACAGAGCGATTTGAATTGTATTATTAAATACAAACGGGGAAATAAAATATCGCATGGCGATGCGAAAGGGTTTTGACTAAATACAAATGGGCCTATGGGCCGACTATTTGACGATATATACTTATGTATGATTTGAAAGGGGTAACTATGGGTTATTTCCTAGTATTATGATAACACCTATGTTGAGGGTCTTAAGGATTGAAACATTAATTATATGCAGTATAGTTGTCATTGTACTTTTCAAATGCTTCAAAGTACTGACCTCCCCTTCACGGGGGAGGCCACCTCACAGTTCTCAGGTAGAAGCTAGAGCTTGCTTCCTGTACCCGTTGCTTCGGGAGTTCTTGGAGAGAAGACGTGGTTCGTGCTTCCTCCGTTCTGATTTCAAAACAATTACAATGATGTTCATGGATAATGTTTTCTAATAAATTATTGAGGGCTTGTATGCCCAAGTTTGCCAAGTGTGGCTTGAACACTTGTAATATTGTTTCCGCTGCTTTAATGAATATTTTACATTATGTTTGTTTATGGATGTACTATGTGTGAATGATATTCCAGACGCCTTGTATAGTATGGATGTGTTAGACTGCGGTTGACTATTCATACTGTACGGCGGATTGTTGACGTGTCCGGGTAGGTCCGGGGCGTGACAATTAAGTTGGTATCAAAGCCTTAGTCCGTAAACTTCATAATGAAGCTTCAAAATTTCGTTTTAAAAATGAATTTGAAAACCATGAGCATAAGAAGTTTTGTACTTAAAGAACTTTTGGTATTCGAGTTGCAATGTCTCTAATTGTTAAGATGGCGCCCTTAACAATTGGTATGGCGGTGACTTGACCCATGAGATGTCTTAAGTACCTATCTGTCAATTGACAATTGATACGAGTCTAACGACTCATTCTAAACATTTTCTTTCAGAAATGGGAGGTGGAAGCATTTTGAATAGGATGGACTCGGAATGGGTTGCACCGGGTGGAACCGGGCATGCCAACCGAGAAGAGTCTTTAGTACCAAGAGGTCAAGATACTCTAGGTGCTCAAATTGTGGGTAATTATCAGGTTGAGACCAAGGAAGAGTCGCCTTTTCAAGGTGAAACTGAACCACTCGAGGCTTCGAGTGAGGAAAGCAATGACTACGACGATGATGGCTTTGGCAACAAGTCTATAGAACAAATGGACATAATCATAGATTTGCTTCAACGTGAACGTGTGAGGCTTTTACAGAAACGCAAAGCAAGGCAAGGAAAAGGGGGACCAATGGGAAGGAAAAGGATGCGAGGGAACAACGACCCCCAAGGGAACTCTAAGAGAAAGAATACTGAGGGTGACAAAACCTTCGAGGGACCTGCACCACCACCAAAGTGGAATAATAGATTTAAAGGTCAAGAAGTGAGGCCTCAGGGCTCTAGGGTCCGGAAATGCGACAATTGCAACAAGTATCACTTTGGAGAGTGCCTCGAACCAAGAAGATGTTATCTTTGTAAGGACAACGGACACATTAAGTTCCATTGCCCTCAACGAATACATGGAGGGGTAATGGGGAAGAAGAACTACCTTGGGGGAAATCATGAATTCCCTAAAGGTTACCCATACTCGAAGGTGGGACATACGAAGGTAACGTGCCCACAACTCGGGCAAAACTCAGGGTCACGAGCCTCGGCGAAACCTAGATGCAGAAACTGCAAGAAAAACCACATGGGTAGGTGTTGGGATCCTCCTAAATGTTACCAATGTGGGGAGGCGGGGCATTTGAAGGTAGCATGCCCGCAACTTGGGCGAAACAAAAATTCAACGGTCGATGATGGAACCTCGGGAGGCAAGAGCCAAATAGGGATAGCTCATTCCAGCACGAGAGATGGAAGGACTACGAAAGGCAAGTCATCCTTCGTGATCGAGGGAGAAACTCAAGAATCGGTCAATCCAATTTCACCGGTAGATGCTTGAGCAAAACCCCGACTGTATTAAAGGTAATCTTTTATAAACGTTAGTCTTTGTTGAATTAAAGGTAGTAAAGATCATAAGGATTAATATTCGTACAACTGAGGCCAACCTTGACCGGTTCTGGCTTGGCAAGTAAACAGAATGCACATATTAGGCGAAAACCGCCCGACGTTGCTCGAAGCCGCCCGACTTTGGGATGTAAATAACAAATTAATACTACGGCGACGGACGTCGTCCGGCGTTCGGGAAACCCGCCCGGCCTACGGGATCGACTCTTCGTTAAACGACGGTTGTTCACAAAAGCCGCCCAGTGTTGGCTTAATGCCGCCCGGCTTTCGAATTTAATTTATGTAATTAAACTACGGCATTGAATGTCGGCCGGTTTTCACAATAACCGGCCGGCGCTTGAAATGATTAAACGAGAAGGATTTCTCGCTGATGAACATCGGCCGGATTTCGTAGAAACTGGCCGGTTTTTAAAAGAATAACTCGGAATAAACTACGGGGGAGAAAAACTGGCCGGCTTTTGTAGAAACCGGCCGGCTTGCGGGACAAGTTGTCGGTGGACTTAGCAAATGCATGAAAACCGGCCGGCTTTCATGGAAACCGGCCGGAGTACGCTAAAGTTGTTCACTATGCGGGTTTTAAGGCAAAATCCGAACGGTTTGGGTAGAGTGCCGGACGGCTTTCGCCTAAACCTTAGTCGGTGTAACCTTTTGACTTAAGAAATAACGCCATAAGTTATACAGATGCATCTATCTTACATGGCTATAATGTGGAAACATCAAAGATTGCGGAAAAGATGCGAAAATACTTATCAAAACTTAAACATAGCGATGAATCGTGAAAGAGGCTTTTGACGAGGGTAGTGAATGTATCTTCGATGTAAAGGATGTAACCCGATTGGTTTTCACACCACCGAGGAATGACTCTAAGAGGAAGATCTATGAGTTTCTTTTAATGTGAGAGTATGTCGAGAATGCCTAGCGTGATCTCATGTTACGAAGCATGAATGAGCTTGAGACTATCCCTGTAAGGGATTAGGCATGGAAGAATCATGCTAGAGTGACTCGCACACATACGTGTTGGAAGGTTAATTACAAACTAAGAATCCAATTGTGATCAATGTTAAGTTATAAATGATTTTATCAAGTCACTCCCAGGAGGAGGAGTAGCTCAGATTGTATAAATAGCAGATGAGAATCCTGAAGTTGTATGAATTAATTAAAGCAGGGGGAAACGTCACAGTCAAGGGAATATATCTTTATAAGGTATTGATGATGTGATCGACCACTTCAAGAAGCAATAAGTTATCGAAATTGACCTATGACCTTAATGTCGTTATCAGACATTCGAGGGGGTAACATACTCTGGAGTGATTTACGCACTCAGTATGGGCATTACATGTAGTTAGGGGTGTCAGCTAAAATTACTAATGCCCTCGTAACAACCGTGTGATATCTCGACATAGCCAAACTACGAGGTGAAGTGAGAGGGACCATGAATAATGGTTGAGAGTGGCAAGTACCTCCTTGCAAAATCATTCAAATGCGAGTTTTGGCTTGAGGGTGCATGTTTTTCTTGGGGGTGTGTTTATTACTGAAGTACTACTACTTAAAACCATCTTGGGGTGCTAGAAGCCTAAGGAGGTGAACGAGACTAGTACGTAGTTTCCTTTGATACGGACGACACTATTAGAAGTTGGTGAATGAGCCCTTTCATGTTGGGATCACCGTTAGCGTGACTTACTCAGGAGGGGTTAAGTTGCAGGGAGGTGACCATTATGAGGATGATTCATGGAATCAATGAAAAGAGTTGTTCAAGCATCAATACTTGTCTTATCCATTCGTGGGTTAGTGTACGGTGTCTAAAATTAGACAAACATCTACGGGGTAGATGTGAGTTGATTCAATAGGGGAAGATGATTGCACCTGTTTCACTTCCGTGGAAAAAAAAAATGAAGTAAATTTCTCTACTCTTGAATAATAGTAGGGGGCTCTAGTAAGTCATTAAAGAAATGAAAAGATTATCTCTACATGGAGATGTGTCATATATATAATCTGACTATAAGAGTTTGAAGTAAGTGTTCACTCCAAAAGAGTTGAGCGCTTGACTGCGGTGATGGATGGGGGGTTGGAAAACTACCATCTAGTGATAAAGTATTGTACATGTATGCCAAATTTTGTAACAAATGCCTTATACAAAAGGACCTGATCGAGCTACTACTGAATAACATAATAACAATTAGTACCCACCTATAAGTGGAGAGCGATTGAGTGGCGAGTTTGGGATGAGAACCATCCTAGCAGTTGAAATCAAAGAGAACTAAGCATATGATGAAATTCTGAGGGAGAGGTGATGGTCTCTTGTTGTTTTGCAGTCGAGATTGTGTAGCGTCAGATGGTGAGCTTTGAAAGATCATTTCAGGGGCTCATTGATTAACGCATGTCATACACTGGTAAGGTTCGATGTGTAAGGAGGTTGTGATGAAGGACGTTGTTAGGGTGGATACCTTACTTGCCAGCAAGTTAAGGTAGTACACTAACACTTGGGTATGTTGTTACATCCACCTTGCATTCATGAGTGGTAGTAGTAACCATTTATTACAGATTTTGTGGCACGGCCACCCTGATGGTGAAAGGTTATGATGGAGTTTCGGGCCGTGGTTGATGGACTAACAAGAGTACGTAGCCACTACCTATAAACACAACCTGTCAAACTGAGAAGATAGGCCCACTTTAGGTAAGTGAAGCCTTGGGATTTAACCGAGTACTTTTGAGTACCGCGTTAACTAGATGAATTAAACATTATTTCATTCATAGAATGATGAACTACATTAATGGTTACACATACTTTGGAAGGGCATGTCGGGGCATGTCCCTTAAATTCTCATGAAGGACAATGATGACAATTAAGTTGGTATGAGGCTGACATTAAGCACTCATGCAGTTAGCAAAAAAAAAAAAAGAAGTTATGAGATTAGTATTACATGCCTACACACAAGTGTTGGTATGGATAGAGATGTTAGAAACCCATACGCTAAGTCGAGTTTGGGACAACCGATCTCTGACGTACAAGAGTAGTAGAGTTTACTAAGGGAGATGTGACATCGGTTCGGATTGAACCAAAGTTTTGTTTAAAGTAAATAAGAGATTCGTGCCAACGAAGGACGAAGATCTATTAAGCTGGAATCAAAGGTAAGGTGTTTTGAAATTTTAACATCCTAGGAGCTGTCGTATCCTTATGAAAGGGTGAATGAAATCTACACTACATCGGGCTAGCTGAAATTCTAGAAAGAATGGATGTCATATTATACCAACCATGATTGACTCCAGAATTGGAAATGATACTATATGGAGTTCTTTACATCAATGCTTAAAGAGCATGTTCAAAATTCATCTCGTGTCATGGAGACACCATTAGTACAGAAGAGTGGATAATGGGAACTATGTTGGACAACCAACAATGATATTGGATAAACAAGTGAGAAAATTGAGAAGCATGGGGGTTTCCAATGGTTAAGACTTTGGTTATGAATTTGAGTCGAAGTGGAGGCTCAGGAAATTATGGTTCTAAGAATAGAGCACTACTTCGTATGCTTTTGAGTATCGTTGCGAATTTCGGGGACGAAATTCCCGTTAAGGGGGGGTGAACTTGTGACACCGCATCCGGATGTACTTGAATTTGAAATTCAATACGTATTTGAATTTTCTATGCGAATATTTTTGTGTGCAAAAACGATATATTTAATTAATGAATGATTAATTAAATTATTTATCGGGCCCATGATACTGAGAGGGGACTACCGAATATTTAGTTGGTTCATCATAATAATTATAGAAGCCCAATAAAGTGCCAACCAAAGTTCAGGAAAATGTTTGGGCAACCCAAGGGTTATTTTGACCCAACCTGCCAAAAATAGCTGGAATAATTGGGAGAAACTTCCTACACCCACTTGGGAACTTTCCTACATGTCTTGTGGAGTCCAAATAATGGGAATGAGACAAATTATATTGAGTGGTGCGGACATATGGGTGAGGGGGTGATTGAAGGCATATACATACTCCTTGGGGCCATTCATTTGCATTATTTTGGTGTTGATTGGGGATAGATACCTCCCCCCTTCATTTTGAACCATCCGCACAAGACAAGGGAGAGAGGAAGTCTGGAAAAGCCTCTCACAAATCTCAGAGCTTAGAGGAAGCAAGAGGAAGGGAAATCCAAGAGAAAATAGCTAGAAGAAGAGGTAAGAACACAACTATTACCTTTTAACTAGTTTATGTTGTATGATTTTTTAAGAAATCATATGGTGGATTAAACCATGAGTTCTACACGTTTAAAAGTGTATTATATTGATATAAAGTGGTGGTAATTAACTTAGAAGAGTCGTGGAATCGATAGGAGTTGAAATCGCCGGAAACCGCCATTGTTGGGGACTGTTTTTCGAGCTGCAGGCCCGAAAGCCGCCCACCTTTTGCAAAAGCCGCCCGGCTTTTGTCTGCTGTCCAGAATTTTCACTTTCAATTGGCCTAGAACGGGGATTGATCGAAGGGCTTAGCAAAGGCAACTAGTTGAGCACATCATAAGGTGAGGATGGCTGACTATATTGTTTATAACTAGTGGGTTAATTCATGAGATTACCTAATGTTATAAAAGCATGATTTTAATTAACTAATATGCCAAGTAAAGTGTCAATTGATCATATTGTTGTATATGAAGAGTTGATGCATGATTGATTGGGGTATGAGAAATTGGAGCATGATTACTTGATATGTTTGAGAAGTTGTTCTAGTTGATTTAGTGATGAACTAATAAAATGTTTTTATTAATCACTATTTAATTATATTGATTTTATGGTTAGTAAAGTCAATATAGAATGGAGTGAGAATGAGTTATGGCATGGCCGCCACGTTTGTTTAAAAGGGAAAGAGAATTTGAACTAAGAATAACTCGGGTGATACTAAATGACTAGTCCGAGGTTATAATATGAACATTTATAAATTAATCCTAAGTTTAGGATTGTGATGCTTCGTCACTAGGGTATTCAATTGGGATAGCCTTAGATGATTTAAATGATATAATTATCCTAGGATTGGATTGTTGATATTATTATCCGGGTGGTCTTTAGGATACCCGTAATTGATTGTTTGATTGGTAGCAAGGGTCATGGCTCGGCTCTAGTCTAAGGATAGATGCCCGACCCCATGAACTTGCTAATATAGATAGATGAGGGTCATGGGTCGGACGAGTCTGAGGATCGTGCCGGACTGCATGGGCCCACAATAGGATAGATGTAAGGACCATGGCCCTACTTGGCTCTAGAGAGCGAGATGGATAGCATGGACTTACAGCGTGATCACGTATAAGGGTGGAATCCGAATCAAAGACCTTGCGAGGCTTTGACAGCGGTAACACATAAGATAGGACCCCGAATGGGCCTTACCTTCCTACGGGAACAGGGTATGAGTCCAGGGGCAGGATGCTGGACTCCGACCGAGTACTCCATGGAGACTTGGATAGCGGTGACAGGTCCTGTATGAATTATTGCAGGGCAATACGAATTATCGCAGGGCGATACAAATTGTATTTTTAAATTATCGCAGGGCGATACAAATTGTATTTTTTGAATTATCGCAGGGCGATACAAATTGTATTTTTAGATTATCGCAGGGCGATACAGATCATATTTTGAATTATCACAGAGCGATTTGAATTGTATTATTAAATACAAACGGGGAAATAAAATATCGCATGGCGATGCGAAAGGGTTTTGACTAAATACAAATGGGCCTATGGGCCGACTATTTGACGATATATACTTATGTATGATTTGAAAGGGGTAACTATGGGTTATTTCCTAGTATTATGATAACACCTATGTTGAGGGTCTTAAGGATTGAAACATTAATTATATGCAGTATAGTTGTCATTGTACTTTTCAAATGCTTCAAAGTACTGACCTCCCCTTCACGGGGGAGGCCACCTCACAGTTCTCAGGTAGAAGCTAGAGCTTGCTTCCTGTACCCGTTGCTTCGGGAGTTCTTGGAGAGAAGACGTGGTTCGTGCTTCCTCCGTTCTGATTTCAAAACAATTACAATGATGTTCATGGATAATGTTTTCTAATAAATTATTGAGGGCTTGTATGCCCAAGTTTGCCAAGTGTGGCTTGAACACTTGTAATATTGTTTCCGCTGCTTTAATGAATATTTTACATTATGTTTGTTTATGAATGTACTATGTGTGAATGATATTCCAGACGCCTTGTATAGTATGGATGTGTTAGACTGCGGTTGACTATTCATACTGTACGGCGGATTGTTGACGTGTCCGGGTAGGTCCGGGGCGTGACACTCCGCCCGGGCTCGAGGTCTGCTGTCGAGCCTGACTTGGTTGTAGGTTTCTATCGTGGACCTCATTCCTAATTAGGCCCAGCGGCTTATTAATATTAATCCTGTTTATTGCTTAATCCTGTTATGGGCTAATCCTGTTTATAGGTTGATCCCATTATGGGCTAATCCCGTTATGGGCTAGATTCCGTAATTGGGCCATGGTTTGATTCCGTGGTACCATCACGAGCCCCCCAACTCTCTAAAATCAGCAGGCCCGGATTTTAGGAGAGTATTGAGCTCTTCAATTTGAAATTTGAACCTTGGGTGATCCGGGGTGCCAACTAGCATTAAATGCGGCTATCAGAGCGGCGCACGTCTGCCTTCTGCACGAGTTCCAAGCCCATATTTTCATCTGCAGCACTCTATTACCTTTTTCCGGTTCCCAAGCAGTTCCTCCAGCCATTACATTGCTCTATATAAACACAATCCTCGTGCAAAGAAATCTTTTCCAAATCTTTTCATCCATACAATCTCTTGAAGCTTCTGCTCTCAAAGCCTAGGAGGCCCATCCCCCGTCGTCCGCTTCGAACTTCCAAACCCTACTCAAGTTAGTGATTATGTCATCTTCTCAAACGATTCCTTCCCGTTCTATGCCTCCGGAGGATGAGGGCTCCGGTTCTAGCCGTCCCCCGATTCCGGTGGACTCCCATGGGTTTGAAACCCACTTCTTCCTGTCCGCCGAGTTCGCTCGGGGGGTTCTGGTTGTCCCAATCTCAGATGTCGAGTTCTCTGAGGTAGCTCGGCTTGCTGGGCCTTTTGTGGTCTGTTCTCTCCCTTCACCGGGGCAGAACATCGTTGATTCACCTAGCCAGTTTAGAGATGGGCCTTAGGTTCCCCCTTCACCCTACCTTGCGTGATATAATGCACCACTATGGCGCCATCCCAGGCCAATTCACCCCTACCACCCATTTGTTCATTGTTGGGTTCATAGCCCGATGCATCTCCAAGAAGGTTAAGCCTGTTCTGGATATATTCCTTAATTTCTTCCACTCCGTGAGATTCGGTGCTTCTGACTCCGAGGGCTATGTTGCAATTGCTCAACGGGCAGGTCACCGCTTGTTTGGGTGACGCCGGTGAATGGGGGCTGCCCTTTGAGAACCGATGGGGGGAGATAATTCGGGGGTGGGTGATGTTTGTCCTACCAGAAGGAAATGAGCTGGCTGCCCAAATCGTCGCCCAGGGTGCCCCCTTCCTTATGGGGCATTATGTAGGTGAGCATGACACTGTGATGCTTACATTTACTCTGGGTCGAGTTCACCTGGTCTTGTAATGACTTTTCCCTTGTTGTTATTTGTTATAATTTTGATGATGGTTTGCTTATGCAGAGGGTGATAAGATGGCATCTTGGTTGGAGAGGCTGACGGTGACGGTGGGTTCTACCCCTAGGTCCGTAGCCCCTATCCGGTGAGTGCAGACGAGGGGCGCATAAGGAGGGCCCTCATCGAAAGGCTCAGGGGGGACCGCCCATGGGGGCGCGGCTGTGAATCCTGCCCAGTTGGCTGTAGACCTCTGGCCACCCCAAACAAGGGGGTCGGGAAGAGGCTGGCAGTCCAGCCCGTCCCCACGACTAAGGAGAAGCTGAAGATGCCTATTAAAGAAGCTGCGTCATCAGTGGTGGAAGTTGAGTCTGACTCTTACACTCACTCTTGTGAGGGCGGCAGTATGGAGGAAACTCCGGCGCCCCGTCACTTGATTCGCCTGTCCATGCGCTCCCAATCCGCTTCCATTCTGAATGGGAGTGTGAACCCAGTGGCCCTGGCTTTGGCTGTCACCCCTCCCGTGGATCGGGAAGAGCTAGGAGGCCTGACTTCCGCGGCAGCCCTGAAATGGGTGGGCCTAGCTGCTGCTGAGGTACTTTTAGTTATGTGTTCTATCTTCTCTTTTTGAACAATCTCTCCTGCATAACCGTTGCTCGCGCCTGACACCATGACACCTGCTTTCAAGTCTTCATCTTGATAGCTTCCAGTTCTACTCACCTCGACCATGAGTTGGCAAAGGCTTAAGGCCCCTCTAGTGAGCTTGAGAAAGCCATGGCAGATCTGAGGGCTTAGATGGAGGCCGTAGAAGTTGCTCGGGCAGTTGCTGAAAGGGAGGCGGGAGCTGCCAAACAAAAGCTGGAGGAGGCTGTGGTTGCCCATGCGGCAGTGGAAGGATCCTGGAGAGTCAAGGAGGAGGAGTTGATGAAGAGGATCAAGGAGGCCGAGAGTGAGGCCATTCAGAACTTCATGAGTGGAGATTCCTTTAAAGCCGATCTTGAACAGGTAATCACCGATTGTAGGGCTGAAATAGCCCTGGAATGGCTATCAACTCCCGATGGAGAGGACGAGCTCACAGAGGAGGGGACCCTATTCTTTCAATTGGGCACATACGATATGCAAAGGCTATATACGAGGCTCTGCTGAAAAAGAGACCCCTCCTTCTCTGCTGAGACCTGGGGGATGCCAGAAGTCTTGGCGAACCCAGAGGTCCCCCCCAGGCGGCCCTGTCCCAGATTCCCCAGCTCTTCCTACCCCTGACGCTTGAACTTTTTAAATTGCTTCAATTAAACACTTTAACAAACATCCTTTTCCAGGCCTGCGTGCTTGTAGTGTTTTCTGCCCTCGGGGTGGCTTGTAATCACAACACTATTTCCTTTCTGCTTACTTTACTTTCTTGCACATATCTATGACAGCATTTGATCTGTTTTGCTGATTGCTTGCTTGATCTGTCTAATACTTTTAGGAATATTGAGGTTGTCCGGCCTTAATCTGGGCTGGCTTCTTCCTTTGGGCTCTTCGAGTTCTCTGGGAAGTTGAGCTTTGACCTTGATCCTGTATAGTCTGGATCCTGGGATGACCTCCAGGTCTCCCTAGATGTCCTGACCTCGTTAGCCTGTTTTCAATCACCCTCTGTCCTTATTCGTTTTGGCCTTGAATTTCTGGTCAAGGTTGTCTTTCTTTTCTAAAGAAGTTTACCAATTTTAGACCTTTAGGCTCTTAGTGTCGCCAGATTGGGTGGGCTTT
Source organism: Cuscuta epithymum (assembly GCA_945859915.1). Classification (NCBI taxonomy): domain Eukaryota; kingdom Viridiplantae; phylum Streptophyta; class Magnoliopsida; order Solanales; family Convolvulaceae; genus Cuscuta; species Cuscuta epithymum. Next base: position 1,179,182 of record CAMAPF010001007.1, read on the forward strand.
TCACTTTAGGTTACTTAGACCTCGTGATGAACCTCTTAATTGGCGAGGCATGTGGGCCTCTCCGATGCAAAGTTAATTCACTTATTTCATCTTTAGCCTTGTAAAATCAATCTTAACCTTGAGAAAGGTTGTCTTTTCGTGTTTAAGAAAATCTGATTTTGTTTGTAAGGCTGTCTAACCTTGAAAAGGGTTGTTTATTCTTGCTCTTGTCTTTGGTAAGACTAGGTTGAACTCCAGAATTCAGATGAGTTCGGAACTTGTACTTTGTCTTTTTACGAGTACCAATTAGGCATAGCCTTCACTTTTTTTGGCTGGTTAAAAAACCTTTGTAAGTAATTTTAAAGAACATACGGGAAAGAAAACAAATTTTTATTAATTAAATTGACTTAAAAAGGAACTACATACTTACTGCTAGAATTTCATCAAGTGCTCAGAATTCCACACTCTATCTACCAGTCTTCCCTTAGGAGTACATAGTTTGTAGGTCCCGGGTCCAGTAATCCGTTTGATTTTATAGGGCCCTTCCCAACTTTTGACAAATTTTTCACCTTCTAGGGTCTTGCTAGCAGACCTCCTTCTTAGGACCAGATGTCCAATATCAAATAGCCTTGGTCTGACCCTGGTGTCGTGGTATTCCTTTACTTGCCTTCTATAGTTTTCATCCCTGATGAAAGCCCTATCTCTCCTTTCTTCAATTAGGTGTAGTTCTGCCCTTAGCATTTCCTTATTGTCCTTGGGGTCATAATCCTCCACCCTATTGCTTGGGACCAACGCCTCTAGTGGCGCTCGAGCCTCAAAGCCATAAGTTAGAGAGAAGGGGGTCTCACCGGTAGCCCTCCTTGGGGTTCGATATGCCCAAAGTATGTTGTTGAGTTCATTCACCTAAGTTGTTCCCATAGACTCCAATTTCTTTTTGAGGCCATCAACGATAGTTCTATTTGCATTCTCCACCTGTCCATTGCATTGAGGATAAGCAACAGATGTCCTGCTGGCCTCAACTCCCCATTGTTCACAAAATTCCTTGAAGGGCTCAGAGTCAAACTGCTTCCCATTATCAGTGATAATTTGCATGGGAACACCAAACCGGCAAAATATATTTCTCCAAACAAACCTCTTGCAATGCTCAACAGTGATTGTGGTCATTGGTTCAGCCTTCACCCACTTAGTAAAGTAATCAATTGCAACTATAACAAATTTCCGACCTCCTGAGCCCTGCGGAAAGGGCCCCACGAGATCGATTCCCCATCTTGAGAAAGGAATTGTTGTGCTAATAGGGGTGTAGAGAGTAGCAGGCCTGCCTGGGTTTGTTTGGAACTTCTGGCAGACCTCACATCTCCGTGCAAAGTCCACGTAGTCTTTCACCATGGTTGGCCAAAAGTACCCTTGTAAAAGGGCTTTCCTACTTTGCTGCCAAGACTACGCAGGTTGTGAAATTTACGAGAGCTATATCTACGAGAGCAGATGAAATTTAGGCAGAGTAAGGTAGGATTTTATTATCTGGAATTCGGTCCCTTGGTAGGAAATATACATGAAGTATTTATAGACTCTATGGGCTAGTATTCTAGGAGGAAACTGATACAATAAATGCTATTAATCATATTCTAATCGAATAAAACTCATGTAACGTCTTGGACGTCGTGCAATGATTATATCCTTTAAGTCCACGTTCCTTCCATTTATTCCTACCTGCTGCCAGATAGCTATGCTCAAATGATACTCTGCCACGTAAGCCCTAGGAATATCCCGGCCTCACTAGAACTCCGCTCAGGCTCGAGGTCTGCTGTCCAACCTGGCCTGATTGTGGGTTCCTATCGTGGACCTCGTTCCTAATTGGGCCCAGCGGCTTATTAACATTAATCTTGTTTAGGGCTTGATCCTGTTATGGGCTAATCCTATTTATAGGCTGATCCCGTTGAAGGCTAATCCCGTTGAGGGCTGATCCCATTATGGGATGGATTCCGTAATTGGGCCATGGTTTGAGTCCATGGTACCATCAATTTCGTACCTACAATTTTGTCTCTAAGGTTAGACCATATACAAAAATGTTGTTCGTAAAATTCAAATTTTATAGACAATAATAATGTGGCACATACACAAATGTTACATACTCGATAAAAAAAATACACACTTTTTATTCACAATCTCAACAAAATCCGCATGGATATGTTTTTGAAGGTAAAGCTAGGTCATGGATCAAAAATATTGGAGAAGTTCAATTCTAAAGACCAAAAATGTCTAGCTCACACAAATATGTTCGAGAAACGATAAAGATCTAACCATTTTTTGTGCCACAAATTTATTGTTCTTAAATGTAGATTTTTCAGAATGGTATTTTTTCTGTGCCCAAACTTAACAAACAAATATTATCGGTACGAAAGATTTGGAAATGCGTACAAAAATACACACCTTTTTTACCCTGTTTGAAACATTTTGTATGTACATAACACTTATTTTCTGTAAAACTGGACTTCTTCAATCAATATTTTTTATTTGTGATCAAACTTTACAGAAATATTTTTTTGAGCGATATTTTTTTAAAATGTGCACAAAAATTACACAATCATTCAGAATTGTATGAAATTTTTATTTGTCTATGCCTGACATTTATTGTTTGTAAAAGGGAAAACTGTCAAATAAGTCCATGTACTTTTAACAAAAAGTCAATTGAGTCCATGTACTTTTTTTCGAGTCAATCACGTCCATGAACTATAAAAAATCAACCAAATTAGCTGTTTAATGGGTAAGTAACCGGTTATCCGGTGAGCTGCCTACTTGGACGTCCAGCTGGGCATTTTTTTTTTCATATTTTTTTCTTTTCATTTTCTTTTTCTATTTCTCCTCCATCTGCAACCCATATCCTTCTCCTTGCGCAGATTACGGATCCATTGAGCATCCAGGTGGTGATGGTGGCCATGGAGGCTGGGGCAGTTGAAGGTCGTTCAAATGGAAGAGGGGAAGGTAGAGACCACGGAGGTGGAAGCTGGAGGCGGTGGCAAGGGCGGCGGAGTTGGTGGTTATAGAATCCGACGCGGCTGGAGGTCGTTGCAATGGAGGCAAAGGGATGGAGGTTGTGGACGGAGGCGGTGTGTATAGCGGAGGGGCGGTTGAGGTGAAGGTGGAGGCCGGACTTCGGATGTGGTGGGCGGCGGGACGGTGGCTATGGAGGTTGGGCCTCGGCGGAGGTAATGGGTAGAGATGCCGGGGCGGTGGAGTTTGTTCGAATGGGAGTGGCGGAGCAGCAACAATGGAAGAAAGAGTCGGATTTGTTGTGGAGACAAGAAAGGAAAGAAAGAATCGATCGTGGGGGAGCTGGGAACTGGAAAAGGAGAAGCGGAGCAGACTGCGGACAGGAAGAAAGAAGAAAGAGGAAAAAAAAAAGAGGAAAGAGAAGAAAAAAGAAAGAGGAAAGAGAAAGGAAAATAAAAAAAATGGAAAACACTAGAAAATTGCCAGCTGCAACATCCACGTAGGTGGTTAACCGGGTAACTGGTTGGCTACCTACTAAATAGCTTATTCGGACGTTTATTGATAGTTCATGGACTTGATTGACTCGAAAAAAAGTACATGGACTCAATTGACTTTTTGTTAAAAGTACATGGACTTATTTGATAGTTTTCCCTTTGTAAAATTGCATTTTTCGGTTGACATTTTTACATATCAACTAACTTTACAAAAAAACTGTTAATTCAAAAAATGATGAAAATGTGTACAAAAAGTACAATTGGATAGTTGGAGGGATGCATGTTGTACTGGAAAGAGAAGCAAAACATGCTTTAAATTGAACTAAACATTTCTAGTGTTGTATGTTTAAGTATTGTCTTGTCTTATCAAATAAAAACATAAGTTATAGGTATTTTATTATTAATAATAAAGTCTGATGATCTATTAAACTCAAATAGAATGCCTTAATTGGTGTTCTTGATAGTGTGGGTCAAAAATCAACTCGAATTAGACTTGTTGGGCCCTTCAAGTGGGCTTAAATATTAAAAACATAGCATGGCTGAAAATGCGTGAAAGAAGGAAAAAGAAAGAAAAAAAAGAAAAGAAAAAGAAGAAAAAAAAAAGAGCTAAAAGGAAAATAAAAAGACAAAAGAACAGGGAAACGATGAACAAAAGGGAGATACAAATGAAAACAAACATTTAAAAGAAAACACAATGAAAGAGAGAATGAAGATAAATAAAGGAAAAGAAATTAAAATGAGTGCTGGGAAGGAAGAAAACAGACACTAATAGATTGAAGTAAAAGAAAAGAAAAAGTGATTGACCTGCTATTATAGGTTGTTATTAGGTCACTTGACCTAATTGATGGATATTGTTTTTATAGTAGATGTATTTGGGTGATACTTTTTTAATAGAAAGGTTTAAATGATGTTTTTGCAATAGTAAATGGACTTATTTGAACTTTTCTCCTTAATGGTTTAATGCATAACTTTAGTGCATGATCCAATTTCATTGTGTCAATTGTCAAGAGGTCTGCTCGACCAACATTTGGTAGTGTATAATCGTTTTGGCTCTATGAAACCATCAATTTTGTTCTCTTTCTATGGAGCAATAAAATTGTTTTTGAGATTCTAATATGCTCAGCATCATAGTTTAACATAGATGTATAAATGATTATTAATATTCACTACAAAACGTCATCTTCATCTTCACTACCAATAGACTCCATCAATTCACTGTCATCATCTTCACCTTCCGTCACAATCTCTAACATTTCATCTTCACCTTCGTAGCCCATAATGAACCCCCCATCGTCATCCTCATCCTCATCCTCATCATCATCATCATCAAGTCCGCCCAAACTAACATCATCACCATCACTTTCACCATCCACGTCAAGATCTGTCGCAAGGATGGCTTCCTCATCATCATCATCTTCATCATCTTCACCCTCCTCACTATCGGCATCATCAGGATCCGAGTCATCCTCAGTGAGTCTCCGACGCCCGATTTCATAAACTCTAGCAGAAGAATACATTTCATCTTGGTCATCCATGGTCACCAATCCAACAAAAGAATCAGTTGGTTCCATCGCAAAGTCAAGGACGCAGCGATCCACGGGAATGGTGGCAATGTCACCATAGTTAACAGAGTCTACAGTACGGAAAGCCGAGAAGAGAGGGTGTTTTGCCCGCCAATTGTTGAACGCCGATGTCACATCTTCAAGATTTCTCCTGAGTATTGCGTATATCACATCACCACTACCATTAAAAGTTATCATGGTGTGACGCAATGACGGTACACTCTTCAAAAGTCGGAACTTCCTAAGGTCCCAAACCTCAGAGTTTATGATTACCTGTAAATATTAAAAAACAATTTTGGTTCAAAATAGAAAATAGTAAAAAATGCTGGCTAGAGCTAATATGAAAGAAAACTGGCCAAGTCCTCACTTCATTCCTGGAAGGATGAAAGCCCCCACCTCCAAAGTCAGTAAACTCATCAAACCGATGTATCAGGCGTGATTGACGACGATCCCATAAAACACCATTCCAAAGCAGTCTATCGTCTGATGGGCCAAAATGTACAAGGGAATACATGTTTCCCCGCCCCGAGGTGACAGTAGACATGTTATCTGTGAGCTTCGACTCCAGCTGGCATGTTTGGATATCATACAAGAGAATCTCACGCTGGGGTGAATCTGTTGACAACGCTGCAAACGTCGTGCCGGTACTGCTAAACCGTGGAGCTTTGCACCCCTCAAATGAATGGCGGGGTCCAGCTGAAACAGAAGACACATCCCACAACTGCACGTCTTGAGAGCTTGAAGAGAGCATGAGTTGAGGATTCCCTCCTGAAAGATAGGACTGGAGTTGGGTCACGGGATTTTGATGGCTTGCGAAACTCTCTAGAACGGTGTTGCTGTTAGAGTCAAAAATCTTAAGCTCTCCCAAGTGGCTGCCGGCAGCAATCTGTTGAGAGTCTCCCAGAAAAGTCATGCAAGTCAAAAGGGCGCCAGCATCATCCCGGCAAGTTCGCCAGGGTCGGAATCTGCTGTAGACAAATTGGCGATCCTTGTGCCTTCCGTGGATACCACCACTATACATACTTCTGAACTCGCGTGAAGTGAGCCTGGACGTCACGTTAGATGGAGCATCAAGACTTCGTTTAGGTTCTGGACAGACATGTGGTTGCAAAAGGGACAATGGAGGTAGGGTTGTGATTGGGGCTGGACATTGGCGGTGTTGGTGCTTCAGAAACTGAATCACCAAAGAATCCAGTGTCAAGCGCTCTGTGTTGGATGAGGATGAGGCTTGCATGTCATTTAGAAGGTTCATATCCCCCCCATCAGCAGCAGCAACTGGTAAAGCACTTCCAACAGACCGACCGTGCTGCTGCTGGTCCTTGACACATGGAGAGCTCGGTGGTGGTGTGAGCAACAACGGAGGTGCATCAGAAGGAAAACCACTTCTACGGCCATTATTCGGTGTTCCTAAGGTTGGTAAAGATTTAAATAGAGTTTCACCACTGTTAAGGCGTTTTACTGGTGGTGCCCCTACAGACCCACTATCTGTTGATTTGCGTTTTCCAGGCATTAGAGCTGTTGGTGTCTTGGACTGCATGTCTACATTACCAGCTACAGATGCTGGTTGACCTTCCATGGAGGAGGGGCCAATAATAGGTGTAGAATGTTTCAGACTATTATTGATTTTGCAAACTGGTGAGATCTCAGAAGGACTATTATATTTTGAATGCAGACTGCTACGCCCTCCAGACGAGAACACCAATGGTTTCTTTTTAGAGGAAGCTGCTGCATCACATTTCATTCCAAACTCATCATCCTGCAATGCTGTAGTAGCAGCTTTTGGCTTATTATCTAACATGAACCCACCAGGTGCACGCCCAGATGGCCAATGAGTTTGTTGTAATGAGGAAGTTTCCTGGCCAGAGATCTGATATGTCAAAGAGGATGGTGCCGATAAAGATGGCAGAGGTATCAACTGAGCCTCCTTTAGTAGAGTTGATGCAGTTTCTGTCAACCCAGATGCTTGCAAATGCTCATGGACAAGCAATAGAAGTTCCCTAATATTATTTGTTTATTTATTAGAAAAACCAAACAATCACAATCGTTTCACATATGCAAGTGTGATAAGAAAAGAAAAATAAGTTATTGATTGAAATACTGCATCACCTAGCATGGTATGAAATTGGGGTAGCAGCAGCTATTGCAGCTCTCTCTATGCGCCTCAATGTTGGGGTAGCAGCATCTGAAGCAGCGAGGGTACTTGCACGACCAGAACTAGTTACAACCTATAACAGTACATACATATACATAATTTAAGAACACTTGCAACATGAGTTGGTTGTTCTCATTCTACAAGAAAAAAAGGGAAATTGCAAGTTCACTCCAAATGCAACTCTAACAATCAAGGACACAAGTACATCCAGCTGCTTAAGATAAGAAAAGGGTTGAGTCACTTGAGTGCAAATAAGATTTATCAGTTGGCAACAGATGACAATAAATCACCCCTCCAAAAAAACATCAGAATAGTAAACTACAGATAAATGTCAATACGTAAGATATCTTAATACAAAGCATGTCAATAGCTAGGAGTTCTTACCCCTATAAGCTCAATAGCAACCTGAGCAAGCTCATATTGCCACTTACTCTGCTCAGTTCCAGAATTCTGGTTGCCCAAGTCTCGTATGAGCTCTGACAGTTTCTTCCCAACCTAAAACATAAGTTGTAGGAAGTTGGCAAACACCAAACTATGAAGAAATATATCACCACCAATTCAATACTATCTTATACAGCAGACTACATCCCGCAGACCGAGACCAACTGTTGGTACATCATCTCAAAGACACTAATTTTTGTCTTGGGAATATGATGGAATAAAGCAAAATGCTTCAGTAAATTGTCTGCGCTTCTTTCTTATGAAGCAGCAGTCAGTCCACGCAATTTCCAACGCTATTTTCATCATGGTTCATCCGGAAACATACTTTGTGCTTTAGTACATGTGGTAAGGCTGTGTACATCCGACCCCCCCCCCTCCTTACCGCACCGTAGTGGGAGCCTCTGCGGCACTAGGATAATGTTGTGTTTGGTACTTTTGAAGTGTATGAAAAGAAAACACCAGAAGGAAACAGAAATTATGTGGATGCTACATAATGCATAAAAGTTGTCAATGTTTTAACCTTGGGAAAAATAATTAAAATACGCCAAACTTTGAAGGGGTGTGAGGTAAGCACCCCAAACTTGCATATGTAATTTAAATACCCCAAACTTTATATAAAAAGTTATTTTAGCACCATGGTCATATATTATTTCTTTAAAAAATGTTAGTTTTTGGTGTTAATTTCATAAATTAAAATATTTTAGCATTCATGAAGATACAATTAACATTCTAAACTTCCTCATTTTTCATTTTCATTTTCATTTACCCCAGTGCCGCAAAGGCTCTCACCTACGGTGGGGTAAGGAGGGGGGTCAGATGTACGCAGTCTTACCCCTGTACAAGCACAGAGAGACTGTTTCCGGATGACCTGTAGTGAAAATCGCGTCCAAAATTGCATGGACTGACTGCTGCTTCATAACAAAGAAGAGCATACAGTTTAGTGAGCCATTTTGCTTTATTCCATCATATTCTCAAGCCAAAAAATAATGAATCTTTGGCTCCATTGCAAATGATGGAAATTAACATTCTAAACTTCCATTATAAAATAAATAATACTACCCCCACTCTATATAATTGCATCATTTTTTATTTGCTATTTTAAATTATGCAATTAACATCATAAATTTACATTTTTGAAAACAATATTATATGGTCATGGTGCTAAAATAACTTTTTATATAAAGTTTGGGGTATTTAAATTACATATGAAAGTTTGGGGTGTTTATCTCACACTTCTTCAAAGTTTGGGATATTTTAATTCATTTTCCCTTTAAGCTTTGGTTTTCAAAGCTAATGAAACTAAAGACCTTCTCTGAGACCATTTGAAAGAGAAAGTGCCAAATATGTGACTAACATCTAAACATATAGCACCCGGAACTACATAATTCCACAAAACCCAAAGCAAAACATTTCCTGGACAAGGAATAGAGACTTCTAAACACACATTTCCATTTATAAGAAATACTTAATGATTATACCTTTTCCATCATTTGCAATGGAGCTAAAGATTCACTCATTTTTGGCTTGAGAATATGATGTAATAAAGCAAAATGACTTACTAAACTGTCTGCGCTTCTTTGTTATGAAGCAACAAACAGTATATGCAATTGTCAGCGCGATTTTCACAATGGGTCATCCGGAAACAGTCTCTCTGTGCTTTAGAATAGGGTTAAGGCTGCGTATATCTGACTCCCCCTTACCCCAGCATGGGTGGGAGCCTTTGCGGCACTAGGGTAATGATGATGATGACTTAATGACCATACCGTGGAACCAGTGTTGTGAGTTCAAAAGCACTCAAACTAGAACGGGAATAGAAATAATTATATAGGCAAAACCTACCTGAAGCTTTGTTAATATGTGTGCAATTGTATCATCTCTGGCTAATCCAAGGAGGACTCGACACGCGAGAGCACGTAAACAGTCAAGGGAGGCCGGAGGAGTAACTATTCGTGGTTGGAGGAGCTGGAGAAGAACCTTAATACCATTGTTGGCACGAACAGCCTCCCTTGCTTGATAGTAGCATTGTTCTAGCTGTGCAGCAAGGCCAGCACAACCAGCCCCAGCACCAAGTGAAATTCTACGGTCTCCAACTAACCCCGAAGGAACTGCAGAATGAGGGCCTTGTGTTGTACTGCTGGCAGTTGAGCCAGCTGTTAAGTTCCCCCGATCCACTAAAGCAGATTCACCATTTCGCTCTCTGGGATCACTCAGGTTGTGAGTAATTAAAGATTGTACAGCCCGATCTACAGTTCTGTCACGGTTCTCAATATTAGAGCTATTGGAATGAAGGATGGGAGCATTCTGCTGACCTTGGGAAGAAACAGGAGGTTTATTGCTTATTGAGGGAGGAGGACAGACAAGATTGATTAACACATTCAATGCTGCTTCAATAATCTGCCAAGGATGAAACTATGTTAGTACTCAAGATAGGTGGCATATATCGCTACAAAGTACAAGCCAATATTGAGTAACAAAATTCACAATTACAAGAAGCTAACCCTTACGGCCTTACCTCGGGTTCAACATAACCAGCACCATTTGCAGCATCTAAAATGACCGCCACACCGAGACGGTCATTGCTTAGTGTGGTATTAACAATAAGTTTGCGGCTGTTTGGCACTAAAGTAACAATGTGAAGCACACCGAGGGCATATTGAAGCAAATCATGCAAATAACGTTCAACCGGTGGAGCCGCCTATAAAATACTAGTTATTAGTCCAGAAAAAAAATTGTTATTGGCAAAGAACCCATTTAAAGTAATAAGGCACACCTGACAAAACTCCAACATAGTAATATGCCCGTTTGAACTTAAAAACTTATCAACCACACTCCAACGAGCCTTCACCAGCGCAGAACCAAGTTTACGATCTTTCTGTATTTGACGAAATACGACATCCATAGCCTCATTACTAATGTCAAGTGGCTTATACGCAGCTCTAACACTTGGAATATTTCGGGCTGCACCACGGACATTTTTATTGGGACGGAATGAATCCACAATTAATATAAGATGTGCTCTGAAATATTGCCTCAATGCCACGCAAGTATGATAAGCTATCTGTTTTTCTGAGGAGGTCAGAACCTCTGGAGGGGAACGCTCACTCCGTAATGATCCCGAAGCAGCGATAGTCCCAGAAGTACCAGACCTTACCGAGGCAGCGTCTTGCAAAAGAGAAAGCATCTTTTGTAAACCATCCTGAGCATCAAAAGCATCGAGAATTGCTCTGAAGACAAAAGCAGCAGCAAAAAACAAAGCAGCATTCTTTTTTGCTTGATCATTGGAACATTCAAGAAGATGAAGAACCAACTCAACAGCTTGATGGACAATGTGTGAAGGAAGTGCACAGACACGTTCCATTATCCCCTAACAGTCATATTTGAAAGTGAAGTTCTAATGAAATAACTTCAAAAACACAAAGAACTATAAATATTAACAAGAAAACATGACAGGTGTGGAGAAACAATCAGTGCACAAAAAATAGAGGCAAAAGGGTCCATTTTTGCAATAAACTACCTGAATTGAACCTATAGTAAATAAACAAGACGAAAGGCCAAAAAATGTCTGAGGTACTCTTGGAACTGCAAGCAACTTTTCTATTCCACCACGATCCACAAATACCGCAGCAAATTTACGATGAGCAGCCAAAGACCAGATCAGCTTTAGAACATCAGGCAGAAGAAGTGAAACTTCAGGTCCATCTTTATCTTTAGAATTTCGTTGCAATAGCGCAAGACACACATCTACCCCTTTTTCATGCAATACTGGCCCAAGGACTTCAACATATTCACCTAAAATAGCAAGACACTGGATGCAGAACTTCTCTCTCAGCTTTGCAAGGGAAAGACCATCCAGGACAAAAAATTCATCAACCTCCTCACTGTTCTTTTCTGTAGGTTTCGGTTCTTGCGAATCCTTAATACTTGTCACATTTCTAGGACAAACGAATAGAATATAATATCATGAGCAGAAAGAATCAAAAGGTTTACCATAAGGTGGAAAAATTATAGAGCTTGCAGAATCATACTTGGAATTTTTCACAAAAACCTAGATACCAACCTTGCGATTTCAACTGCAATAGCAGCATCAACTACAGTAGATGCAGCTCTAGAAGCAGCCACTATTGCAGCCTCTTCGTTGTTTTCCTTTTTGAACTCCTAAATCATGAAAAGTGGAGCACTCAGTTGCAGCGAACCACAATGCGAACTTTTGAAACATAAACAGCATGAAAGTAAATTGTTCAAGTGACCAACAGATATATAAAAGAGCATACCTCTAAAGCAGCACTTTTAACCACTTCTGCAGCAGCATCACCAGCTGCTCTGATTGCATCTGTAGGAGCATTGGCAGCTTTAGCTTCAGCTTCAGCAGCGCCAACAGCTTTCTTTACAAGATCAGTTATGTCCTTAGAGCCAATTTTACACTCTTGAAAGCAATCATCATTTTCATCCCTTTCTATTCCAAACCCATCAGCAGGATTCCTCTCGATATTCTGCTTGCTTTCATACATTTTTCTCCCATCATTATTCCTGGTTAAACTCCTGCTACGAGCATGTCCTCCCAGTCTATTTCCAGAGCTAGGGGATGTCAAAGCTTGTCCATTCTCCATGATACCTTCCGTAGCCCTACCCCATACTCTAGATCTTGCCGAACCACGACTTGCCCTACGCCTCATTGAGACCTCTGTAGCAGTTTCATCAACGTCTTCTTCCCTTACAGATCTACTGCTGAGCTTTGTCTTTCCATCGCGTAAATCCTTTATGTGCCATTTATCTTCACCCTCAGATTCAACATCATTGCTATTGATATCTACAGGAATCATATCAGGTGGTTCTTCATCGATCCAATGTTCATCTTCAAGTGTACACCTGCTAGTAATTCTATCACGATCTCTCTCTGTCATTTGATCATCATGAAGACCATCTTTTGAAAGTATAGGCACATCCAAATAAGAACATTCAGGCACTTGACGCAGCCTGCCCCTACCCTCTTCTCTACTTCTAATACTAGTAGAAGCAGTTTTGCAATCAGCCAGGCATGTAGAATCTCTTTGTGCTATGTGTGTCTCTCCCAAGACCCTAATGCGAAGATATCGCATAAGCTTAGCTGGCAATCCCGGTGTTAGCACATCTTCAACTACTTGACTACCACTACAAACATTTAAAAATAAGTCGGAAGGAAGCATGATGTAGTCATTTAAGAGGAAAATCTTTTATAACCAACAAGTCAACAACCATGTAACAAGTATCAATAGAATACCTGGCCAGGCATACAGCAAGAAGACCAGTGGAGAATGTCTTCAGCATTTCAGAGTCTGAAGACTGCCATTCCCCTGATTCATGCCTCCAATAACGATCATCACCAGATTTACCGGTCTCCTCCATCACCCAGCTTTTTAAATTATCCAAGACAGTTTCTTCAAAAACATGAGGATACTGGATGCCATATCAATATTCATAAATGCTTGACACAATTATGAATAACAGAATAAGCCAAAACATAATCAACAAATAACTTACTACCTCCGTCCCGTTTAAAGGTTCCCATTGCAAAACGACACAGTTATTTAAACAATAATTAAATAAGGTAATTCGAGTATATTTTGAGAAATAGTTTTGATAGTCATATAATATAATGAGGTTAGTGGTGAATGGTGATAACTGTGATGTAATAGATGTATTATTTTTAATATTTAATGATTAAATTGTCATTTAAGAGTGTTAATTGTTTCCTAAAATAGATATGGGAACATCTATATGGGACATCCAAAAAAGGAAAGTGAGAACATTTATATGGGATGGAGGGAGTAACGTTTACAAATAAAATGTACCATAAAAGTGAGTGAACAGCTGAAAAGGAGCCTAGCTGCAGCAGCTTGTACAGAAACTGAATATCTTCTTTCGGATAAAAATGTTGATGATATAAGTTCAAAGAATTCATCATTCTCCTGAATGGGGGAACAAGTACAAATTTAAATATTAAAATGATTGTATTACTGACTTAAAAAGAAACACAAATACACCAGCACAAGAAAAATAATGAAAGCAAGGACAACTACCCTGATGAGGTTACCCAGCCGTCCAATGTTATGAGTAGATCGACCATTCGAGGAAGGGCAGCTTACATCTTTCATGTAACTACACTCACAGAGAACAAAAGATCATAAATTGTACACTCTTTGTTGATCATATCCATCTGTGACATCTTTTTATATAGATGAGGACATGTCACTAGATTATTCGTCATTGTTAAAATCAAAAGGTCAGATGTATGCATTATTTATATACTATCTCAACTATCTCCTCATTTTTATAACAACGTGGTTTATTGATTATTCTGTAAAAGTGGAAACATCAGAAGTATTGAATATTTGATTTACTGCAAAGCATATAAACTGCCAAAGTTATAGATAAGGGTAAACGCATTCAAGAAGCCATCATTTTATAATGGTGTAGACCGAAGAAAGAATTCCATGAACAAGCATGATCCCAGTTAGGCAATCCTCTAAAATTAGTATAGTAAGGCTTTAAAGAACCCAAATACGCTGTAGGACCGGGGAGGACATGTGGGGATGGGGGAAGGAGCCCCCCTCCCCACAATTTTTCCCAATAGGGTTAAATTACTCCAAAATTTATAATAAACATATACTACCTCCATTCTTATTTAGTTTCAACACTTTGAATTCCACATTTTCCAGTACACAACTTTGACTATGGACGATCAATATATTTAATTGGTCATTAGTAAAAATTATAAAATATCTAGAGGAGAGAGGAAGTGTATTGGTAGGCGTAATATTAAAAGGTATTTTTATATATAAGTTTTTGATACATTAACAAGTAAAATGTATTCAAAGTAGAGCGTACATGAATAGTGTAAATGTCTATGTCTATGTGTTGCAATTATTAAAGGACGGAGGAAGTATATTACTAGGCATTAATGATATGTTTTGCCCCTCCCCCCTCCCCCCGTAAGTGCAATTTCATGTGTCCCAATTACCCAAGGCTCCATTCATATAATTGGATGTGGCATCAGACCCAAAATGAGTTGAGCATAAGACCTAATAAAAACATACTAAAAAAATCAGTAGGCTCCAACTTGTATTTGTCTATTTGAAAGCCAATGTTTCACCCGTGGACTTATAGGCTCAAAATCTTTTCTGGAGGTTTAACCCCGAGAAGGGAACCACTACATAAGCCTGAACAGACTTATTGCACCTACAGGCTTGGATTATTTAAAAAATTATTATACTCCGTCAATTCAAATTTGGTTGTATCAATTTCTTTTGGGGGTTGTTCCATATTAGTGGTCTCACTTTCTTTGTTGGAAATGGAACCACACAATAAAACTATTCTATCCACCTCATGCATTACTTCACTAACCCCACTTATATCATTAAAACCATCACCACTTCTCTCTCAATAAAAAAATCTTAAAATTTGTGCAAACCCAAGTGAGGACCACTAAATAGGAACAGAGGGAGTAAATTCGTATATCCTTTTTTCATGGAATCAGAACAAAATTAAATTTACCAGGGTAAGCTATTGCTAGAGGCAATATGCCATATAGCAAGGCAAGAAAAATTACACCTGCAGATTATACTGCTAGGGGTGTTAGTAGGTGAAAGACAAATGCATTTACTGGACAGAGGTGGTTTTTAAAACCATACACTCCAGCCAAAAGGCCAACCCAATAAAGGGAAATCACAAACGCATTGCTAAGAGAAGTTGCTTCTCCTTTTGCATTCTGAGTAAGCCAGGGGATACTTCAGGCTTCTCCTATAGAATAGACCCTTGAAGAGAAAGCATTCCACATATCTAGAGAAGGATATGACATACTGTAGGCTAGTAGTAGTGTTTCTAACAGGTAACAAAGATTCTTCTTGTACACACTCTTTTGTACACGTCATCTTACACACATCTTAGCAGTTAATTTTTTTTGTGAACAGACTATTCACAAACTTAAGATGTGTGTACACAAAAAAGTGTACAAATAGTTTTTTCAGCAGGTAAAGGTAAGGAACTTGAGGTCAACAATTATGCTCATTTTCGGAGTAAATAGCCACAGTCATTGACGTCATGCACATATGCACTGCATAAATATGAATACCCACATACCTGGACTCTTCGAATTCAAGAATGGAGGAGAGAGCGTGCAGTGTATTGGGGTTAGGGTTCTCAGCGTTGGCAGTAATTTTGTCCATTAATGCTTGAGCCTTGAAAATCAACGCCTCGTGAGATTCATCATCATCACACCCTGCCTCCTGTCCCAGGTCCTCCTCTGCAGGTGGCTCTTCCGCAGGCGCCGCCATTGATTCGGGTCGTGATTCCACCGATGACGGCTGCATTACTATCAACCGATCGATGATGGAGAAATTCGAAGAACGGTCTAAAGGCTTATAGGCGCATTTGGGTCCACTCAAACGCTGCTTGGTTAAATGTTCGGTGTGTGTTTTGCAGAGGAATGAGTGCAGCGCGCTGTGGTGAACCCATTTTATACCTGAGTGATGATAATTGATAAACCCATTTTATTTATATTATATTATATACTAGTATTATACCTGTGCGGTGCACGGCACAAAATATAGACATGAATTTTTATAATAATGATAATTATAATAATGATAAAAATCAAATAAAGAGCATATTTGTATTTGTACACAATCATCAAAAGAGTAATATGAGAAAATGGTAGGCAATTTTCATATAATATATATAGATGATAATGTGCATGTCCAGCTAAAACTATTTTTAAGAATTGGAATATGTATTTGTGGAGTTAAAAATATAGATCTGATTGCAATGTGATCATTTAAACAATTAAACATTTCGAAATTATACTTTAAACAATCAAACATTTCGAAATTATACTCTATATTACTGACAAATACGGGTATAAAGTTATAAACAGGAATAAATTAAATTAAAACTTATTTGATAGATTGGTATGAGTTTTATTTTTTTAAATGCCTAAATGACTGAGTTTGTATGTAGAAATTAGCATTGTATTATTTTTATATATGAATGGGATTTTATTTATTTTACTTTATTTTTATTTTATTTTATTTTATTTTATTTTATTTCACTATTTAAGATGTTTCGACGTTATCTTTCTCCAATATAATGCTAGTCTTCATGTATTGGACTCCAAGAGCCCCATTCTCTCATTTTCCTACCTCTGAATTATCTTCATACTTTCATTTTTCGTCCATATCAAAATTATCTTCTCTTTATTTTTTTTGGCAAAGATTTTGAGATTCACAACATTTCTTTTCACATTCTTACACATTTCTTTCTCATGTGTACAACTCTCCACCTTACAATTATCACTATTTTAATCTATGTGCCAATTGCACTTCAGAAGATAAATATGGGACGTGGGACGGAGGGAGTTTATCCCAACATAACATATCACATTAATTATCCAGATTCACATATTTTCTAGAGTTTATATAGCCTGATTCACATGTCAAAAACAATTAACGATGTGAATCCTCATGCGGCGGTTAATATGCTCCAAAGTCCTACATGATCCAATTTATATAGAGGCCGTTTGACAACACTGTTTTTCGGCTTATCAGGCTTATCAGCCAACTTTTTCACCAAACACGTCATTTTTGCTTTCGCGCGTTGAATTGTGTAATAAGCAGAAAAAGTAAGGTTGAAGTTACTTTTCTGGCCGTATTGGCTAAAGTTACTGTAGATGATCATTTTAGCTATTTTACATATAATTTTTTCTTTATTTTATTAATAAAATATATTTTAAAAATAATTTTTTCTTAAATCAGCAGAATCAGCCAATGCAGCCAATTCAGGCAGAACTTAATAAATTTCAGCAAAATCAGTCAAATCAATCGATTTTCGTGCTACCAAACAGGCTCATAGATTAGATTAGCTCTAGTCCTTGTGCATTTTAAATGAAAATCTAGATTAAAGGACATCTTCATTTTCGGTCAGTATTATATGTAAGAACTTGGAAACGGGTCTATATTTATATACTCCATCTGCTTTGTAATTGCGTTGCAAGTGTTCCGGCCTGTATGAAATAAAACCTCAATTGTGTACGTTATATATTAATATTACACTAACAAATACGACAGTATATGTTAACGAAGTAATGCAAAATTGTAATTTGATACTCTTATTATCGATCAATACAGTCAATCTTTATGTTCTTTTTAGCTTTATTATGTTCTCTATTTTCTCCCCTGATTAGTGTTTGTGCTTTTTATTAAATTAATAAAACTCGAATAAATTTTGAACTTTTATCTCACTGATGATTTTTAGTTATTTTTCTAGATTAAAGAAATATGTGATGTTTTACTTACTCCATCTCTATAACTTTCAAGGCAAATACCAAAAGATGGGTTCAAAATCCTACCATAAAATTGAACTCATACCCTCTTGAATCTTGAAATGGGTATAGGTGATAACCCAGACTCTAGCTTGCTATACCGAATACATAAAATTTTATTTAACCCAGATTTTTTCGAATCCAGTTCCCAATTCCTTAAACAGTCTCGCTTTACTTCTAAAGACATTTTAAACTACTTTTATTGAACTAAAAACTCTAACAAATTGATACTACGTACTTGCATTATATATCAAAATTTTCAATTAATTGTGTAATTGATTAGATATATATAAATCCAGTAGTCTAAATTGCAAAGGAGAATAATTATTGTAAAGAGTACCATAATATTGAAATTCAGTAGTTCTTTCCACCTGTTGAAGCTTATTGTCGGCCTGTTCTAAGTGGTTGAATGGTAAAGCTACAGAAATCATGAGGAAAAAATCAATATTAACAAAAAAGAACTAAATGGATCACACTAAGGAATACTCCGTATCGAACTTGTGAGAAACAAAATCGTTGGACTGTAGACGATAGTGCGGTACTGCTGCAGTGGTAATTGGTAAAGCATTTGCAGACCATTGCGAGATTTATATAGGATTTTTTAACTGGAGAATCATTAGTGAAATGATCTTGATGAAATGGCAATCTGCACGGGAAACAAAGCGTCACCCCCAAATTCATTTATTTACTCCATATTATTAATAGCTAAAAAGAATCCACAATTTTTTAATTGAAGTTAAAAATGAACTACTGAAAGAAATCCCGCAGCCGACATATAGCCGAAGTCCAAATTCCGAAGTGCCACTTGCTATTTAATTCTGGACATCTAGCTATTATTATTACGGAGTAATTTAATTTTATTTTAGAGAAGCATACTGAATGATTGTAACTGTTCTATACGTCTGTGCTTGCGTGCACCATTCTCCCCTAAAACTTTTTTGGCGCTAACTTCGCCTAGAAGATTTCTTTTGCTTTTATATATAGATAGATAGATATAGATATTATTATATTATACTCCCTCCGGTTCTAAATAAACTTCACACTTTCCTTTTTGGGACGGTCCAAAATAAACTTCACACTTCCTTATTTTCTTATTTGGCAAAGAAATCTACATCAAAACAGTGTTAAACAGTGCTAAACAGTGCCAAACAGTGTCTCAACAGTGCCAAACAGTGTCTCAACAGTGCCAAATAGTGTCTCAACAGTGTACTCTACAGTAAAGTCAACTTTATTTCCTTAATAACTGTGAAGTCAAACACTGAAGTTTAAAAAGAACGGGAGGGAGTATATATTATTACTTATATACGAACTTACCAAGTACGTAGTATATATGGAGGAATTGACCACAAAATTTGACTTATGCATGGTCTATTAGGATGTTTTCTTTTGGACTGTTTTCAGTCCCAGACCAGACCAGACCAGACTTAAACAGACCAGATCAGACCTGAATTTCTTAGTTATAAAATACACAGAGACTAGACGTTTACCAGACCAGACCAGTTCAGACCAGACCAGACTTAAACAGACTAGACCAGACCGGACCAGCAAATTTCAGTCCAAAAGAAAACATCCTTACTCCCTCGGTCTTGTAGTTAACTTCGGTCCAGTAAGTAACTTCTCACTTCGTTTTCACACATATTAAGGAAATAAATTTATTGGGGGTAAGTTTTATTGTTTTGACACTGTTTCGACATTGTTTCACTGTTTTGCACTGCTTTGATGTAGATAATTTGCCAAATAAGAAAGTGTGAAGAAGTTGGAAGTTAATTTCATGATTGCCCGAAAAGGAAAGTGAGAAGTTAATTACGGGACGAAGGGAGTACCAGTCTTCTCCCAATCCCAATTGTATCGCTCTTCGTCATTTTTATTTTATCAATTCAATATCAATCACATAAATTCACTTTTCTTAATAATTGTGTCACACCGCAATTTATACCGTGCAACCGGTACACCTTGCGCAAGGTGTACCGGCCCCTAACGACGTTGTCCTCTTTGCAAAAAAAACCTAAGCTTGCGGCGAATCCCTCCGGCGATGAACAGGGGCACTCATCATTTCATCAACAGCAGCCTCAAAGATGGATTGGTCGGAAACGAAGGTGCAGCGGACAGAGAAGGAAGCCGCATCCATGGAAGCCTGCTGCTAGGGGTGGGCAATTTGGTTTACGGTTCGGTTTTCTTCGGTTTCGGTTCGGTTTAGGTTTATTCGGGTTGGGAGAATTTGTACCAAACTAAAATCATTTGTGTTTCGGTTTGTGACATGCACTTTGTCACGGTGCGTCAAAATAAATTCAATACTAGCACTAATACATAGTATAGCGTAGTAGAGTTCGTATCCACAGGGAAAGGAATAATTCTCTTTTTAGTAAAACTAGTAAATAAGGGGGGTTTTGGGATTGAGTGATTTAATTAAATTTAAACACGAAGATGAACGAGTTATATGTGATTTAATTCAAAGATAAAAAAGACTTGGCATTGCTACTTTCCACTTGTTGATATATTTTAGTCGATCATTGTTATATCTATAACTTATCCCCTCTCAAATACTCAATCGAGGAGTATATCCAATTCATCGAGAGTAGTTATTAACAACGACCGTTCATTAATAACCCTTACTATTAGTCAAGTATAGAACACCGCCATATACCGACTTAATAGTAGCATTTAATCTCTTAACTCCTTGATGAAATCAATTGAGATTGATAACCTCAACACAACGGTTTTGGTTTAACCAACAAAATTAATCCCTCTTAAGTTTATTAACCACGACCGTGCATTAATAAACCGAAGTCACTTACTTGTGAAACCATCAACGATTAACCATCGGTTCATTGATCGTTTCTAGTAGTAATTAATGTCGAGATGTTAACTAATTGTCATCTTAGCAACACTCCCCAACATTAATATAGAGATAGATTAAGGGAAGAATTAATATTCAAGGAAGAAGATTAAATAAGAATAATCCTACTATAACTAATGTCAAGATGTTATCTAATTGTCATCTTAGCAACACTCCCCAACATTAATATATAGAGGAAGAAAATAAATACTACTATAACTAATGTCGAGATGTTAACTAATTGTCATCTTAGCAACACTCCCCAACATTAATATATAGATAGATTAAGAGAATAATTAATATTCAAGGGCAGAAGTTAAGAAAATAACTCACAACTTTAATAATCAACAAGCTTCAAGAGCAACACCAAGAAATGGAAGTTTAGCTCCTCATTTGGAGACTAAACATGCTATAAAAATATAAAAGAAATACTATTCTAAACTGAGCTTAAGAGTATGGAAGAAGGAGTTATTCTTTGTGAAGGAAAATGAGGTTATTTATAGGTGTTTTTCAACACCTTGGGCCGGGTACCCGACCGGGTTAGGTGCTTACCCGACCGGGTCCGGTCAAAATCAGATATCCTCCACGTTCTGGCGATCTTCGGCACGTTCTGGTGTCCCGGGTCAAGTCTGACCCGACCGGGTCAAGTAGGGGACCCGACCGGGTCTAATGATTTTCCAGGCAGTTTCGGATTTTACATCAGACCCGACCGGGTGCATGGTCTGACCCGACCGGGTTTGTGCTCCTGGGCACACTTATCACCTTTTTCTTCACTTCAAACTCTCCTTTTTCAACAACATAAGTCCTAAATCTATTTTACAACTTATAAATGAAGATTAAAATGCAATTACAACTAAAATCACACAAATGTTTACAAACTAAATAAAATGATAAATAATACACACAAATCAAACATAAAAACATACACTTATGCACTACTAATTAGTGCATATCAGTTTGGTTTCGGTTCGGTTCGGTTTGAAGTTCGGTTTACCAAAGTAAAAAATATTATGTTTAATTTAGTTTGGTTTGATTCATTTGCTTATGTTTATTATTTTATTTGATCAAGTTCTATATTTTAGAATTAGAAAATAAAAGTAGTAGTCCATCTCATCTTTTTTTAATTTATTGATTATTTAAATAAAATGTGAAAGGAAATAAAAGATAGAAAAATAAATAATAAAATATTATAAATTAAAACTTCTAACATCTTTTGTATCACTACAAAAAATTCACTTCTTACAAAAAATAAGATAGTTGATTAACATTTGTAATATCACCTAAAATATTCAAAAAAATTAAAAGAGTCGGTGGTACAAATGTTGTAATATTCACAATTTTATTCAAATGAATCATGTAAAAGTATAAATGCAATTTGCTATTGTTATTGCCAAACATAATAAATACTATGTACAAATATGTCGTATTAGCTAACTTTGTCATAATGAATGTATGAAATGTGTAAAAATTAAAATGATAGGAGTATATGCTTAAATATGTATATTCATGTCTAAATTATTTATTTATATCTTAAAAATGAAGAGTGAAGATAAATGCAAAGTGTATATATATATGTGTGTGTATATGTTGTTTGGTGTTCGGCTCAGTTTACGGTTTTTCCGTTTTAAACCAAACCAAACCAAAGTACCAAACCATTCGGTTTGAGCAAATGTTTACCAAACGGTTTACTTAAGTAAACCCAAACCAAACCAAATCAAACCACCAATGTTAATAATATATGAATTTTTTTTGAGTTTCTTTAGTTCGGTTCGGTTTTGTTCGGTTTTTATCGGTTTCGGTTCGATTCGGTTCGGTTCGGTTTAATACGGTTTGAAAGAAATAGTACCAAACTCAAATCAAATTGCATATGGTCCGGTTTCGGTTCGGTTTAGTTCGGTTTGGTATGGTTCGGTTCGGTTAAACCAAACCGTTATGCCCACTCCTACTGGCTACTGCAGAGCTTGACCACCACCAATTCGAGGACGATTTGGCCGGACGGCGCCGCTAGCCCGCTAGGGCTGCACATCGGGCGGATTGGGTCGGGTTTGCTATATTTTTTGGGCCTACCCGATTGGTTCGAGTTGGCTATTAACCAACCCGCGGTACGCAAAATAAGTTGGTAAACCATGCATGAACGGGTCGGGTAGGGTCGGGTATTGGGGAAAAAAATCACTTCGGGTTGCATCTTTCATGTGAGAAATTAATGTAACCAATTTAAAACTCAATTAACTTGTTTCCAAAACACACAAACAAATACAAGTACTCAGCTCGTATCTTTTATAAGCAAAAACATTAGGTAATAGTATTTCATGCTTCCGTAAAGGAAGTTCATTTAGAAGGAAACGTAAATATATAATAATCACCTAATCAAAATGATAAATGTTTAATCATAATTCTAATATCATAAAGTCTTAGATATCGTAAAGGAAGTGCACATTGGTCTTAAATTGAAATTATCCAAGAAAATGTTGTAGCATAATAATAGTAAAATGAACTTCGGCCGGGTTGGGTACTATCGGGTTTGAGATTTTAATTCCGCAACCCTACCCATTAGGTGCGGGTTCAAACATATTTAACCCATGAATATTTTTTAAAATCAAATACTCGATTTAATAGGGTCGGGTAGGGTTGGGTCGGGCGGGTTATGCGGGTTCGAGTTATTCTTGTGCAGCCCTAGGCGCCGCCAATGGAGACCCCTATCCTGCGATGCCTGGAACCACTTTCTCCTTCTCCTTTCTTTTTTCTCTGTTATTGTCTCAGAAGTTAAATCTCTTTGTTCTCAAGTTACATTTGAATAGGTTAAAGTTACATTCACAAATTACATCAGATTTTTTCACAAGTTACATTTGGATCAAAACAATTTACATTTCAATGACTTACATTTGAATGAGTGTAATTTACATCTTGATAAACTTGAAGTTACATGTAGATTCACACGAGTTACATTTCATATAAGCATGGGAGCATGGTGCTCACCATGCTCCAGTTGCACAGTATACGAACTGGTGTCACACTTTCTTGCCTCAATGTAAGTGGGACGGAAGTAGTACTAAAACTCGTGTCATGTTCTACTAATATGAGAAACAAGTTTTTTATATAACTAAAAATACTTTTTCTTTACATAACTGCATCAATGGTCGTTCAAATCCCTTTGTATTACTTTTAGATATGATAATAAGAAAAAAAACCGATGAACTCATATATTGAGAAACATATCTTTTTTAGTCATGAGAAGGGTAAACATATCATTAGATTATTGGAAGTGAGCGACATAGCGTAAGTTGAGTTTATTGTGAAATAAAAGACTCTTCTATTCGAATATTCCATAGTGACAGTTTTTAGGGGAAATTTCCAAATAGGACTAAATTAAATTTCCAAATAAGAGTATAGTTCTAAAATTTCCTAGCATTACTTTGTTTTAATAAAATTTATATTTCATCAATAATTAAAATATAAAAGTAATAGTATAACGTTATTTATATTAAATTGTAAAAATAAATAAGTAGCAAGAAATAAATATTAAATAAAATTAATAAAATAAAAAATTAGAAAGAAAGAAAAAATATTAAATTTAAAAAAACAAAAAATAAAATAAAAAATAAAGTACGAAAAAAATATATGTAGGCCTCTGTTGCCACCTCAACAACCTCTCAACATCACCGGCTCCAATCATCGGGAAAAATTCCAATATATGTTGGAAATGCTATCTTGAGTAATGTCATCTTGATGACAATTTTAGATAATAAAAAATTGACATTTTTTAAGAGTAAAAATGTCATCTTCATGACATTTTCTGAACAAGAGTGGCATGTTTACACATTTTTAATATTTTTTACTACGTTTTTTATAAATTACGTAGTAATAAATAATTTTTTTTTATTTTTATGTTTTTATTAAAAAATATAATATGATTTTTCTATTAGGATATGGTATGGTTATAATATGAAAATAGAGTATACTTTAATCCAAATTCAATCAAAAAAATTCAAATTTGCAAAAACAAAAAATGAAATTTTCATTTTCGAAATTAAAAAAAGAAATCTTCATAAGATTAATATCAAACTTAGTTTAGTCACTCAAATTCTACATTTTATTACTAAATCCACAAGGAAAGTTTCTAATGCTAACCAGCAATGCAAGTTTGGAAACATCACAGTCTTTATTGAATTTTACAAGTCAGGCAATTTTTTAAAAATTGCCAAGGAAAAGGGGAGCTCTATCCTTATTCCTATGGGGCAGAGAAACTCAAGCCTGATTGAATTTCTGAATATTTTCTCTAACTTTGTTGGACTACAAAAAATGTCACAGGAGTACCCGATGCTCTTTCTTCTCGGGGACACTGAAGACACAGAGAACCTTACATCCCTCTCCAAAGCATTTCTTCAGTTTGATATTTCGACAACCTGTGCCGTCAAACCGCGAATCATATCTACAGAGATGAACATTTCTGGCTTCAGCGAGAAGGATCCTGAGGCAATCGAAGTCCAACACATCTTTACTGAAATGACAGAGGAGGACCCTATTCAACATTTGGAAGCAGATTTGTCAAATGATGATTTCGACACTCCTTCAAGATTCTTTCCATCGGAAGAAGAACTTTTGGATCAGTTGGTTGATACCAAATCTGCTCCCATTCCAAAGAGGAGGAACACCCACATCAGATCCAAGATAGCGCACGCTTTGCACTAATTTCTTGGGTCTAGTAGCATTAAATCTTTGATCTCTAGTTCCTTTACATTCCTTGTTATTTTCTCTTTCCTTGCATTGTACTTTTTTCTTCTATATTCAATAAAAAAAATTCTTCCCCCCCCCCCCCCCAAAAAAAATTGTGCATTTAGGGGGTCAGCTTACTCCTATTTAGGGTTATTTTCCCGTTATTCGATGGGTGTACATGTGTGTGACAAATTTTAAGTATGAATTTAAAATTGATCTCAAATATGAGAACTTCGTATTCGATCTCTAACTATGCTCTTCTTAGAATGTTTTTACTTGGACTGTTTTCAGCCCCAGACCAGACCAGACTTAAACATACCAGACCCGTTCAAACCAGATCAGACTTTCGTAGTTATAAAATACACAGAGACCTGACGTTTACCAGACCAGTTCACACCAAACCATATCAGACCAGACTTAAACATAGCAGACCAGATCAGACCAGCAAATTTCAGTCCAAGTAAAAACATTATTATTCTTCATTTGTAATAACAAATGGAATTGTTTAAAGCACAATTACCACAAGGTGGTTAGGTGAGAACTGAGAAGTGAGAATTGTCCAGTGAGAACCACCTCAAACAAGCAATACGAAATCACATTCGTGACAAATCAAATACTCCCTCCGTCCCAAAAAGATTGGCCAATTTGACTTTTCTTGGTTTGACCAACGATATCTTTTAATACAAAATTATTTAAAATATAAAAATTATATTAGCATATTCTTTATTATAAAATCTTTCATAAAAGTATAAAATTTATAAATTACACATAAATATAATATCTAAAATCATTGTCTAAACTTTAACACCATTGACCAAGAAAAATCAAAATGACCAATCTTTTTGGGACGGAGTTAGTATAAAGGAACATTTAATGAAATATACAACAACATAATTGAAAAATAATGTTAGACTGATGGGAATTGATAAGGATGTTGGTAGGATTTGCGGCTAGTAAGGATCATGTGTGTAACACTCCCAAATTCCACCCCAAAATATGTGTTAAAACATCAAGTATAAAGATACTTTTCCCAAAATATTCAAGTTCAAAAGAGTTTAAATAGCAGCGGAAGTAAAAAACTCAATTGGTGTTACCGCCACATTTAGTTCTCACACAACCGAATGCACAGGCTGAACCACAATCCAAAAATAATCATAAGTGCTAAATTAAAAACTGAAGGTAAACAAAACAATAACAAAATATTCTAGGTGATTTAACGGGGCTCTCTTCATCAAGCATATTCTTCATCACCCGCACCAAATAAAATGCAGAAAACAAAACAAAGAAAAGAAAATAAAAAATTAGCTTTTTAGCTAAGTAAATCCCACCCAACCCCGTAATTTTTTTTTATTGAAGAAAGAAACAAGAAGATTACAATGAAAGAAAGAAAAGAGAAGTGAAAAAAAAGGATGGAAACAACCCAACCCGAAGTACAATAACAAGTCCCTCCGCCCAAAAAAACTCTCACACTCAATCACATAGTTAGTATTCCAGCCGAGTTTGGCATCTAGTCCTCATATTATGAGACCGTTTGATACTTTTTTCTGTACATCTTAATCTGAGTGTTCAAATTCTCTGTGGGCAAACAGTTTTTGGTGTGACCAACAAAGCTTTATTGCAAATATCATCATTCATGTCGGAGTCCCAAAGGTCGTCCATCAATGACATAGGAGCTCTTTTCTCGCTCTCCGATGCATGGCCTAGAAAATCATCCCCCGAGTTTTCATAGAATTGCTCACCACAGACCCCTTCACTTACAAAATCTCCAGAGTTATCTGCAAAGACATCCCTTGAAATTATCTTCTCGCTTTCTGATGCACACTTAGTAGCTTTCACTTCTTCACCAGGTCTCTTCTGATTTCCTAAAGAGTCAGCAAGGATTCTGTTTAATTCTTTGAGTAGAAAATGGGAGAGAGAATCCACCATGTTAGTCATAGTAGTCTCATCTTTTATAGTTGCTAATGAAGGGTCAGGAACAGGAACAGGAATGATTTCAGAATTATTAGCATCCTCAATAGCAATCAACTCTAAAGAATTTTCAACAAAATCCCAATGCATAATATCCACTTGCAATAATGCTTCTGAGATTGAAGAGTGATGTATATCCTCATCCCTTCCTTGTGTCAGGGGATCCCAATCAAAAAATGCACTTGTGTTACCTGATAAAACCTCACATGTAGCATATTCAATCGTCTGTACATTTAATACCTTACTGGTTGTGTGTTTGCCTTGAGTCTATTGGCCCTTTTAAGCTTAAACTTGCTGATTTCAGTAATGTTCTTCAGATTCAGCCGAGTTCTAGTAGGTCTTGAGGACTCACGACTGAAGTATGCATCTGAGTCTTGATTCACCACACAAGCCTGATGTCGTCCACGCCACATCGTCTGCAGCCCCTGTTCTTCCAAAGCATCCCCTGTTTTTGTGCATTCCGTTGTGGAGCGCCCGCTGTCAGAGCAAATCTCGAAGCTGAAGTTTTGTCATCGGTCCTGATGAAGTTGCGTCGTCGCAGGGGGGTCAAGATCCCACAGTTATTCTCGTTGAAGTTCCGTTGCGGTCGCATATCCCCTCTGGTCTGAACCGCACATTGAGTTTTATCCCAGATTTCTATTCCTAGGACATTTACCACGAAAGATCCGAAAAGGAGAGGATAACCGTTCACCCTTAATTAAGCATTTATTGTATTAGATTCCTCCCATAATTCTACTTCCTAATCTTTATAAATAATTCATGTAAACACCCTACCAAGGGATCTGCAATTCACATTCCGGAATAAGAGTAATACTGCCTTACGCTGCCATATTGTTTTCGATATTATTTCTACTTTACTTATATTTAGCTCTCGTAGTTGGATTAAACTTCATCATTTGGTGCTCTCGTTGAGAACTGAATCTACGAAGAATCATGGCTGGATCAAATGGCCATAATCGTGTTGGTAGCAATCAAGGCGGAGATCGTTATAACCAGGTCATGATCGAGGACGAAGGTTCGAGGTCACGACGGAATGATTTCCGAAGGCGCAACGATGATATCACCGCTCAAGGTGACTTGAGAAACCAGATTCACGGTGCGGGGAGTTCCAGGCGCACGGCGGTGCATCCACCACAATTTCATACGCCGGGCACTGGACATAACATTCCCAACGTGGATCCAACGCAAGCATTAGCAAGCCTCGCAACGTTTCAAAGAGCAGTGGAGACTTTGACGACCGCATTCCAAGGTATCATTCCTGATCCTAATGGGAGACCTCCTTCTCCTCGTCGGGCTCCTCCCCTCAACGTCAGAGGCACTCTCCACCAGTCCAATTTCAGCGCTCTCATCAATCCAGAGCGACTCCCAGGATTCCGGTGGTAAATCGGATTGGCGAGCAGATGATTTCTGTTTATGATATAGGCTTTCCTCCAGGGTGGAGCACAGCAAGGAGGATCTTCGGCTTCCGTTTCGTCCCACCGCCGATGTGCGCGTAGGGGAGATCTCAGAGACGAGATCAACGCGAATAGGCAAGCCCGGAGAGATCACCGATCTCCGATGTGTACCCAGGCCGGTCACAACAATATCGACCTCAGGAGGAGGCTGGACGAGCTTAGAAGGGATATCGAAGGGAGAACTGGTCTTGAGCATTGCGCGCGAATTCCTGAGCCTTATACTAGGCAGATTATGGAGGCATGATAACCGCTTTCGCGGCGTTGTAGTAAAACGGAGTCTAACCTTTCGGTTTTTTCCCGAGTATCGTGTCTCTGAGGAGTGACGGAGGGAAGTGTTGGTTTCAATATCGGTCACCGGTTAGTACGAGTCGTTGCAAGCTTTCTCTCTCGATTAATTGTGATAATGATTAAGCAAATAAAATTAAACAACAAAAGTAATAACTGAGAATTTAATTAAACGATATTAATGAGTAAAATAAAATAAGTGAACATGCAAAATAACTTGAGAAAGAAAATTAACTAATAAAAATATTAAACTATCAAACATGTGGATAAGTAAAGTTTCGAATATAAAATACTTAAAGCTAAATTCAATGTGACTAGTGACAATAAATTAACTAATTAAAAGTGGGGTTTAGATTTGGAGTTAAGGGTCTTGGGTGTCTTTGATTATGAACAAAAGTGGGATGATTTCTCCAATTTAAGAATAGTGACATTAATTCTCATAGACAAAAAATTAATTTTTACCCTCTAACATGTCCTATTTCTAGGCTTAATTTAGGGTGTGTGGGATGTGAGCTAAATTAATTCTACACTCATAGACAAGCAAGAATTAATTCTTGAGTGTATCTCGGTGTATTTCTTGCTGCCAGCCCTCACACTTCTCTTTTGCCCCTTTGCTCTTTATAGGCTGTCTTGAAGAGAATCCGTTGGAGCCCCTTTCCTTAAGGTTGATTCTTGCCTTGATATAATTCAAAAAACCTTCCATCTTGATACACAAGTCAAACTAGCATGTATAGTTTTATAAGACAAGAAGTAATTGATGTTGTGGGCCAAGGCAATAATTTATTATCTCACCATATACACACATACGGATTATGCCAGTAAATATTCCTTAGCACATATAAATTTATTCGAATCATTTATTCAAAGGAAGCTTTTCTTTAATAATAATTCATGCAACGTTCCTTTTTGAAAAGTCAATTGCCTTTGTTGCTAATTAAGGAGCCAGTTAAAAAGGAAGGTTCAATTTACTTCAAATCAAGCTACGGTCACTTCCATTAAGATTAATTTACAAAAGGTAATATTTTCTTGCAAGCCATATTCAAATATTGCCATAGAATCATGCAATTATTCTAAAGTAACTTTCCTTTAACAAATATTCATTTAATATTTCCACCAAGGATAACATTTTCAAACCAAAAGAGAATACAAAGCAAGTTACGTATATTTTGTAGCAATGAAAATATTTATGCAATCATTTGCAAGTCAAGCTACTTTAATGACCAAATTAAATATCCAAATATAAACCATGCACTCATAATATAGCAAGCAAGGATATTTTCCATAAAGTGATAAGCTATACTAATAAGTGGATGTCTAATCATATATGGAAAGAGAATAACCACTCAAACAAGCAAATTACGTATATATTAGTTGGTCATGCAAAGAAGATATTATTGTTTAAAATAATATTCTTGACAAGTATGAGCACTCACACAAGGAAAGCATATTAATAGGAAATCAAGTAGATGCACTCATATTAATTCAAGAGTGCACAAATTAAATCACAAACAGGAACTAGAAATGATTCGGTATTAGTTCCACCTGCAGGGTTAGTCAACAACACAATAATAATGTCCATTTGGTCCTGAGGATAGTTCTGTCCTTTGTTCCTTAAGGAACTGGGAGCGGTTCTGTCCGCCGTTCCACCTGCATGGTTTGTCATCAACAAAACAATGTACTCAACAAATGGTTTAATGTACTAACAGATACTATCAAATTCAAATATAAAAACCAGCTGAATTTTGACAAATCACAAATAAGAAAAAAAACACATAAAATCAATCTAAACACTTGAATTAAACGCAAATCACTCAAAAATGTAAACTTCAACACTAATTTCAAACATTAACAAAAATGCAACAAAAACGCAGAAAAATGCTTCAATTTGCCTCAAGTTTAACAAGAAACACTATTAAAAGTGAGTGAAAATATATGAACAAATCAGACTTATCAAGGCACCACTGCCTCAAGGATACAGACCATATAACATCGAGGCCTACAGGGGAAAAACGGATCCCCAGCATCATGCCTCCAGGTACGTGGCTTACATGGTCATGATGGGATACGATGATGCCATAAAGTGTAGAGGATTCTCGGTAAACCTAGATGGGCCGGCTCGGGAATGGTACGACTCTTTGCCAGATGGAAGGATAAGGAGCTTCCGGGAGTTAGCTCACGCGTTCGTTGCGTGTTTTGCCACCTCTAAAGATTCCGAAAAGAATATCTCTCACCTTCTAGGAATCAAGCAGGGCTCCCAAGAAACCCTGATTGACTTTCTAGTTCGTTGGAGAGATGAGACAGTTAAAGTAGAAGACCTGTATGACAAATCTGCTGTGGCTATTCTCACTAACGCTCAAAGGTCGGGAGAACTGTACAAAGAGTTCATACGCAACCCCCCGACCTCACACGATGAGGCCCTGATGCGTGCTAACGCCCAGGCCGAAGTTGAGGAAGCAGAGAAACGAAAGAGAGGTGAATTTGGGAGGTCCCAACCCGTCGAAGGGAAAAAGAAGAATTCAGAAAAGGAAATCCATGACCAAGATAAGGGGGACGGGTTCAGAAAGAAGAAGAAGGGCTGGGGAAAGGGCACATCAAATGTTCCAGAAGGTCCACTTCCAGCCAGCCTGAATTTCCAGTTGATACGGTTCTAGACTACACAACCAAGCAAGGTTTGATCACAATCCCTGAGGGGTGTAACATCGTCAATGGTCAACCTTCAAGGGGTAAGTTTTGTAAAATACACAAAAGCGATACCCATGAGACCGACGATTGTTACATTCTCAAGAGATATGTGGAAAAACTAGCCCGCGACGGATGTTGGTCCCGTTTAATATGGTAATCAGTCTAGAGGGGGGGGGGTGAATAGACTGATTGGTTTTTCAAAATTTTCTCTAAGTCCCAACAGACTTATCAGAGAAGGTCTGATTCTGATGACAGAGAGAGGCTAGTTCTGATGACAGAGCTGGCCTTGGCAGCGGATTGGATTCTGTCCAGGTAGCCTCAAAAATACTAAGGCAGTTGCCTTTCTGATAACTCTGAAAACGAGATCTGCTGAACACAGATTCCAAGTCTTAGAGTTAAACAGTTAATGTCCTAAGTGCAGGAATTAAAGTGCAGTAAAGTAAATGACACCGGGGTTTTTATAGTGGTTCAAGGAACAACGTGTTCCTCTAGTCCACTGTTCCACTAAGCTTGTGAATATCCCAAATTACAACGCTTTAGTCCCTAGCACTTAAGAAGCTCTCCACGTCTTCTTCAAGCCTAGTTGCCACCCAGGATGCAGTTCCACGTCCTGATGGCTGGTCTTTTCACTCAGCTTCCCGGAAGTATCACCACTTCACTACTGCAGTTACTTGGACGCCCTTCTTTGCAGAAGATATGTGAAAAACAGAGTTTTTCCTCCAACTTACTTCATTACAAAAGGTATTTGATGAGGTTCTTGAGGAGTTGAAGAACTGGAGAAACTTTGCTCTTTGTTAGGTTTGAAGAATTTGGATGTTTGAATCTTCCCAACGAAAGCTGTTTGTTGTTGATGATTGAGGAGTTTGAATCTCAAGAATGCTTGTAGTATGATGATGAGAGCAAAACTTATTCTTCTTGTTCTTCGTCGTGTATCTTATATACTAGGGTTGTCTGCCCGTTGGAGGAGGAGACAACTGCATTAAATGTGCGTACTGTGGAGTTGACCCACCAATTTGGAAGGTTTCTAATTTTATAATATATCCTCCAGATTCTTCGGTCAATCATTTGCAATCACTCCACAGCGTATCAGGCTCATTTAATGTGCATTAAAAGCTTTCCTTTCATGCACAGTCTTCTAGCCGTTAGGGGATTCCCTGTTAGTTTCACAGTCGTTGAAGGTAGCCTTGAAATTCTTCTAAGTGTTTAGTCGGACTCTGATCGGGCTCTTCTGATATGTTGGATTCTGATGGCTCTCTGATGTTTGACCGAACTCCAGCTCTGGTACCAACTCTGATAGGTCCGCTGATGAGTACTTCTGATATGCAACTCTCATAGGCTATCAGATGACCAGTTCAAGTAGCAACTCTCATAGTGCAACTCTGAAGGCACTTCTGATGTACTAATTCTGATGGAGCAGTTCTCATAGAGCCTTTCTCGTAGAGCAGTTATTATGGCAGTTCTGATCTGATCCAAGTAGAGCAACTCTGACCGTCGACTACACTAATACTTACAACTGAAAATTCTAATACATAAAATCTAAATGGAGGTACTCTAACATTCTAATCTGTATAGCATCATCAAAATCTAAGTACATTTAATCCTTACAATTTCCCCCTTTTTGATGATGCCAAAACCCTTAAACTATTTCCAGAGAAGTGCTTTTCACCATAAAAGAAAATTTAAGGTTAAAATTTCCATTACAAATCTTGGTGGGCACTTGGCATAGGAGAATAGCAAGAGTACGTTACAATCAATCACGCATAAAATAATCAAAGAGTACATAACGTAGTAAAAGAATCATTATATGATATTGCCATGCAAATTAGAGGCAGAGAGGTTATCTTATTAATCAGAGATTTACACATAATAAATGCAAAAGATAGGGATTAGAGATCTTCCTCTTCCAGAAGTGCCTCTTTTGCCTTGGATTCTTGTAGCTCAGCATTGACTTTGGCTCTTATTGTAGCCAGATCTCTGGGTTCCATATATTTAGACCAGTGAGGTTCAAGCTGGCAGTCTAAGTAAAATTTGACAGCATCCTTTTCATCCTTGCCAGGGATTATTCTCATGCGCCACCATTCTTCAGCTTCCTCAATGGATCCTCCATGAGCAATGGTAATGATGCCATTCTCATCCTGGATTAGATTTGCACGCTGCAGGGGAGTCATATGCTTTTTCATTTCAGCAAATTGGACTGTGTCTGGTTTAGACATCCCACTGTTCAGACATTGGTTCAGAGTGAAGGATGGACCTTTCTTCTTTTTGGAGCGAGGAGGAGGGGGTCTCTGGATGCCAGCAGCTAGCCTTTTTTGCCTTGCTCTTTCATAGTATATTGCAGGATTTCGAGCTGGATTGACTGTCAGAGCTCTGGAGCTTGTACCTTCTGCAACTCTGGTATCTTCCCCCTTTTTGGCATCAGCAAGATCACCAAGTAGGAGTCCAATCTTTGAGAATTTGGTGGCCTGATTCTCCTTTATGACTTCAAGGGCACTTGGCAGAGTCTGGGTTACAGAGGCCAGCCCTTCAATGATCTCCTTTTGTTTATCTACTGCAGACTGAATATCTTTTGTAGTAGCCTCAAGGAGAGTCAACTTGTGATCTCTGTCCTTTCCACTATTGATCAGCTTGATGGCGAATTCTTTAGAGTCCTTGCATAGACCTTCAACATCTTGAATCTCCTGACGAGCTTTATCAGAGGCCCACTGGAGATCATCAACTGAGTCAGAGATGCCCTTGATGGCTTTGTCTTGTTCTTCAAGGACCTTGGTGTGATGAAATAATACTGCAGAGATTCCATCCACTTCCTTAGCAATGTTGCTCAGATTTTCTGCAGTCTTATCCTTGTGGACCTCAAAGGCTGTGGCAATGATGCCCACATGCTTCAGCAGTAAGGAGATGCCCTTAGATAGATGATTGCTGACACTGGTGAGATGAGCATCAGTCTCATACTCAGCATCCGGAATCTTCTCCATGCCCTTTTCAATTTGATGTCCAACCATTTCTACTTCTGCCATGAAGCCCTTGGATGGACCTTGACCATGGACAAGAGTTTGCACTGTCTTTTGAGAAGGAGATGATTGTTGTGGAGGAACTGGTGGAGAGTTGGGTTTCTGATGGTGGGAGTTCTGATGAGGTGAGGTTTGAAGGATAGGGGTTTTCTGATGTTGTGGAGGAGGGGGTGATGGTGATCAGTTTCTGGTGGGAGTCAAGGGTTTGCAGGGTGAGGGTTGTTTTGGTGTGGAGGATTTCTTAGGAGATGGAGTAGGGGTTTTCTGAGATTTAGGTGAGGGAGAGGGTGAGTTTGAAGGGGGTTGAGGAGATGGAGGTGGAGTTGTGGTTGGTGTGGTTGGTTTGGGTGAAGGGGATTTTGGGGGAGATGGAGTGGGTTGTACAGAAATAGGAGGAGTAGGGGATTTGGGGATTACCTGAACAGTAGTTTCTTCAAATTGTGAAGCTCTCCATTCTCTGATCAGATTCCTCATTGCCAGTGCTAGATCATTGGCAGTAGATGGCTCAGCTTCTGCACCTGGAATAGGTTTCATCCTGATCAGGGACTCCTACCTTTTCTTCTCCATCAGCCAGGCATCAAAAGCATCCCTCTCATGATCCTCCAGAGCCTTGACATGCCTCTCTGGTGAGGTTGTAAGCACCTTCTCCCTGCCTTTGTAGATTGCCTTCTTCTTTTCAAGGATAGAGTGCAAGAATTGAAGGTCAAAGCACAAGGAGACATCATCTGTACCTGCCCATTTGAGGACTTCTTCTTCCTCAGATTCAAACTGGGCAGCTTGAGCAAGGATCTGCTGCAGAGGTCCCATTCTCCACTTCCTCCAGGTGAGTACCCTTTGGAACTGTGTGTCTAGAGCAGCATGGGGATCCATTGCAGGGACTTGAGTGGTAAGATGCTCTGGTGGAGAGGTAGTGATATGCAAGTCTGGTTCAGAGGAGGGTTGAACTTCTGATGCAGGTTCCCCCTGAGCATCCGCCTTCTCTGGTGCTGGTTCTTGTGCAGCAGCCAACTCTGGTGCTGGTTCCCCCTGAGGTTCTGATTCCTTGGGAGGAGAGCTGGCTTTCTTCTTTTTCTTTTCTCTGATTGGAGAAGTGGAGACATCATAATCACTTTGAAATATGGCTTTTCTTCTTCTCTTCTGTCTCAGCTTCTTGACAGGAGTGATTTTGGGAGCCACATCTGAAGCTTCCGGTTCTGATGCATCCTCCTCTGATGCACTTTTCTTCGGAATGGTCTCAGGCTTCTTCTGAAGCTTCTTCTTCTTGGCCTTTTCAGCCTTCTTGGCTTTGGGCTGATCAGAGACAGCGTCAGGTTCATTGGTGGTTTTCTTGGGTGCAGCTTTAGGTTTTTCAACCTGTTTTTCCCTGTTCTGCTCAAGTTTACTTACCTTCTTCAGCTCCGCAGCAACAGCCACATGCATTTTGGGAGATGCAGTGAGAAAGATTGTCTTCATGTGGTTGACAGGAGCAGATTCTCGGAGTTCAATCTGGGAATTGGTGATGAGTCTGGAGATGAGAAGTCCATGACCCATCTTAGTAGAGAAATTGCCTGTTTCAGGATCCTTCTTCTCAATGCACTCAGAGATGGATTTGAAGAGGACTCGTCCCCAGTTGATGTTCATACCACGATGAACTGCATAGATCGCCTTTGCGTTGGCGTTGTTCATCTGGTCAGTAGAGCCTGTCTTGCACCATAAGCACCGGTGCATTATGCTCATTAAACGCTCATAGTCTTTCTTGAGTTGGTTCTTCTTCATATAGAGTTTATCTATGCCGGTTGCATCCCCTCGACAATAGGTTTCAGCAAAGGTTTGGACAGAGATGTCCACATTGTCAAGCTCGATGAGGCTGGTAGTATCCTCTTCTTGGGGATCGAGCTTGATGTCAAAGAACTCATTGAGAGCATCAGCATCTATCTTCAGGTCCTTGCCCTGAACCCTGGAGTGGATGGCGTTGTCGGAGATGTAGGCATTGAGGTAGAATTCAGCCACATCAATGTTGCTGAAGTGCTCATAGGGATGAGCAACAATCTTCGTCAGTTGAGAGTCGTGCATTCCCTCAATGACTGCTTTCATGATCTTCTTGTTTTCAGCCAACAATGGCAGAGAAGACATGTCTACCTTCATCCCAGTGACTATATTGGCCATTAGAGACTTGGCGTCAGCTTCAGAAAGATCAGTAATATCGATGAACTTCATTTTTGAGTAGGGAGAAGGGATTTCTGAGGGTTTGAGAGTACTGAAAACTTAAATTCGAGGATAGATAGAATGCAATGGCGGTTTAGGTTTTCAGGCAGGGTATATATGGATTTGGGTCAGTGGCCGTTTGATATAATGTTGGGTTTCGAGGTCGCTTTTAATGTATTGTGGGCGGAAAGGCGTTTCTGATTATGAAATTAACTACCGGGGGTATACTGGTAACTTCCGGTTTATTTAAATGTACTCGCCCAAATTTGAGAAAATTTGCTAAGTCCACAGCCCGTCTGATGAATATCAGCCCTTGTATCAGAGATAGAGATGTTCTGATACGAGGACCTCTGATGAATACCAAGTCTGATCCTTCCTGCAATTCTGATTCATGCAACTCTGGGAAGATCATCCATCATTCCCAGTTCTTCTCTCATCTTGTTGAATCTTGCCTCAGAAAGAGGTTTGGTTAGAATATCTGCAATCTGATCTTCGGTTGGAACATGCTCAATGGAGATATGCTTCTTCTCCACATGATCTCTGATGAAGTGATGTCTGATCTCAATATGCTTGGTCCTTGAATGCAACACCGGATTCTGAGTGATGGCAATAGCACTTGTATTGTCACAAAGAAGCTTGATCTCCTTTGCTTGAACTCCATAATACTTGAGTTGTTGCTTCATCCAGAGTAACTGAGCACAACAGCTTCCAGCAGCAATATATTCAGCTTCAGCTGTACTTGTTGAGATAGAGTTCTGCTTCTTGCTAAACCAGGAGACAAGTCTCCCACCTAGCAGTTGGCAGTGACCAGAGGTGCTCTTCCTGTCTAATCTGCATCATGCAAAATCTGAGTCAGAGTAACCGATTAGTTCAAAGTTACCTCCCTTGGGATACCATATGCCTGCATTTGGATTTCCTTTGATATATCTGATGATCTTCTTAGCAGCAACCAAATGGCTTTCCTTGGGCTTTGATTGGTATCTTGCACAGATTCCTACAGCAAATGCTATGTCTGGTCTGCTTGCAGTCAGATAGAGGAGAGATCCAATGATTCCTCTATACGTTGTTGCATCAACATCTTTTCCTTCATCATCTGGTCCAATTCCATGAGATGCATTCATTGGAATCTTGACTGAGGATTTCCCATCTATTCCAAACTTCTTGATTAGATCTCTGGTGTACTTCCCTTGATTGATAAAGATTCCTTCAGGAACTTGTTTGACTTGCAGTCCAAGGAAATAGCTTAGTTCTCCCATCATGCTCATTTCAAACTTGCTCTGCATGACTTGAGAAAATTTCTTGCATAATTCTATTTAGTGCTTCCAAATACAATATCATCAACATAAATTTGCACTAGCAGAATATGATTAGCAACTGAAATCTGAAATAAAGTCTTGTCAACCTTTCCTTTAGTGAACCCATGATTCACTAAAAATAGGGACAATGTGTCATACCAAGCTCTGGGAGCTTGCTTAAGACCATAAAGGGCCTCTCTAAGCTTGTAAACACAAGAGGATTGAGTTGGAATGACAAAACCTGGAGGTTGTTCAACATAGACTTCCTCTTCAAGTTCTCCATTCAGGAATGCACTCTTGACATCCATCTGGTAGACTTTGATGTTGTTGTAAGCAGCATAGGCTAGAAATATCCTGATTGCTTCCAGTCTTGCAACAGGTGCAAAGGTTTCATCAAAATCTATGCCTTCTTCTTGACAGTAGCCCTTTGCTACAAGCCTTGCTTTATTCCTTACAATGTTGCCTTCTTCATCTGCTTTGTTCTTGAATACCCATTTGGTTCCAATGACATTTTGATGCTTTGGTCTAGGAACAAGTTCCCACACTTGATTCCTTTCAAATTGTGTCAACTCTTCTTGCATTGCATTGATCCAATTTGAATCTTCTAGAGTTTCATCTACACTCATTGGTTCCATCTGGAAAATGCAACAGGTGAACATGGCTTCTCTTCTAGATGCAGATCTGGTTCTAACACCACTTGTGACTTGACCAATCACTTGATTAGGAGGATGATCTCTTAACCAAGTTAGATCAGGTTCTGATAGTTGTTGTCTGGACAGCTCTGGTTGATCATCTTCTGATTCTTCATCTTCATCTTTGTCTTTCAGAATTGGATTAGCAGGAGGAGTTGATAATACAGGATTGATAGTGACCTCTTCTGATGGTTCTGAACTTTTGTCTTCAAGATTGATCTTCTGCAGGGTTTCTGATAATTCTTCAGCAGAGGTGCAATCATCAAACTTGACATGAATTGATTCTTCAACTTGTAGA
Organism: Cuscuta epithymum; assembly: GCA_945859915.1. Lineage (NCBI taxonomy): Eukaryota > Viridiplantae > Streptophyta > Magnoliopsida > Solanales > Convolvulaceae > Cuscuta > Cuscuta epithymum. The sequence goes on from CAMAPF010001007.1 coordinate 1,218,564, forward strand.
GTTCTCCTGTTAAGTATTCTATAGGCTTTGCTTGAGCTTGAGTAGCCTAAGAATACACCTTCATCAGCTTTTTCTTGAAATACTTTCAGATTCTCCTTTCCATTGTTTAGAATGTAGCACTTGCATCCAAAGATATGAAAGTAGCTGATGTTAGGTTTTCTTCCTTTCCACAGTTCATAGGGGGTCTTCTGATGATTCTTGTGGATCATGCTTCTGTTCTGGGTGTAGCATGCAGTGTTGATTGCTTCAGCCCAGTATCTGATGGGCAACCCTGATTCAGCAATCATTGTCCTTGCAGCTTCCTTCAGTGTTCTGTTCCTTCTTTCTGCAACACCATTTTGTTGGGGTGTTCTGACAGCAGAAAGTTGGTGAAACGTGTCATTCTGATCACAGAAGTCTTTGATCACCTTGTTGACAAATTCAGTTCCTCTGTCAGATCTGATTGTCCTGACCTTCATGTTCTTCTCAGTCTGAAGTTGCTTTAACAGAGATGGCAACTTCTGAAGAGTTTCATTTTTCTTTGTTAGGAACACAGTCCATGTGTATCTTGAATAGTCATCTACCATGCCTAGTGTATATCTTTTTCCTCCAACACTGGGGGTTTCAACTGGTCCAAATAAATCCATGTGAATCAGATTTAATGGACTAGTAGAAAGGTCTCCAGCTATGGGTTTGAATGAGGTCTTCACTTCTTTGCCTTTCTGACAAGCACCGCAGAGGGTCTCCTTCTTGTAAACAATGTCTGGCAGACCATCTACAATGTGTTCCCTTGCTAGTTTGTTGATGGTTTTGAAATTCAGATGGCTAAGCTTCTTATGCCAGTCCCAGTTTAGCTTTGAATTGTCTTTAACTATCAGGCAGGTACCATCTTTTGCTGTTTGCCAGTCAACAACATAGATGTTCTTTCTTCTCTTGGCTGTAAGAACCACTTCCTTTGTTGTCTCATGCTTGACATAGCATAAGGTCTTGGTGAATTCAACTGTGTAGCCTTTGTCACAGAACTGGCTAGCACTCAGCAGATTGAACTTCAGACCTTTGACATATGAGACATCTTCAATGATGATCTGGTTCTTGATCAGCTTCCCTCTTCCCTTTGTTTGACCATCCTTGTCATTTCCTCCAAAAGTGACTCGGGGTCCATTGATTTTCTGGAACTCTGATAGGCAACTCTTGTCACCTGTCATGTGCCTGGAGCATCCACTATCAATAAACCATTTTTGCTCTGGGATGGCTCCAGCACACAGTTCCTACAAAATTAAAAGGAAGATTTAGGTACCCAAGCAATGTTGGGTCCTGGGGGGTAATGAAGTCTTGGTAGTTGGTACCATTTTGGTCTCATCAGATGAAACCTTGGTGGATGGTACCCATTGTCCACCTGGTAGTCGTAGTAAACAGAGGTATGATTCACTTTAGGCAGATGCTTGTGAGGATCATGCTTCCTGTTTGCATACTTTTGCATAGCCTTCTTTGTTGGAAAGAAGTCCCATATACTATCAAGAGCAGAGGGACGCTTAACTTTAGACTTCTGAGGTTGACCAGTCAACCTCTTCTGTCTATAGTTAATTTTCTCTTGATATTTGCCTCTCTGATAGTGATCTCTGATACGGTTATCATGAGGATGTCTGATGGATTTTGGCCTTTGAATTTTATTGTTCTGAAAGCTTTTATTGTGGTTAAGTTTTCCGCCAGATTCATTATTTTTCAAAATTTGTTTGGGTTTGACCTTTAATCTTTGGTTCTCTGGTGGGACTTCCTCATGAGTAACCTTAGTACCAGAGGTACTAGCATGGCAGATGGGGCTACAGGTCTGTGAGACTATGACCTTTTTGGCTTTAGCAACTTGGGTGCTAGGCCTTACAGAAGATTCACCAGACTTGTGTTCAACATATCCAAGACCAGAGGTGAGATTATGAGTATCATCAATACTCTTTATTGAAGATTGCATCTTCAAAAGACTATCATATCTGATTTCAAGATTCTCAATTTCTCTTATTCTTTTTAGAAGGGACTCATTTTCAGCTTCCAGTTTGTCTCTTTCCTTAATTAAGAGATTAAGTTTGCACTCAGTCTCTTTTCTTAAGTCAGAGATTTCTAACTTTAGCTTACTGTTCTCTTCTTTAATCAAAGAATAAGTGTCTTGGATAGTTTTGAACTCTTCCCAAAATGATGACATTGGATCATCATTTAAGGCTGTGCCTACCGAAGAAGAAATAGAATTAGCAGTCGAATATACCTCATCATCATACTGTGCCATGAGGCAGAGGTCCCCTGTCTCTGTATCCAGGCAGCAAAAAGCTTCATCAGAGTCAGACTCGGAACTGGACTCTGATTCAGAAAGAGGATCTCTTTCAGCCTGTTCTGAAATGAATGCCTTCCTCCTTCTGTGTAGTTCTTCAGGTTTCTTTTCTTCTTCATGTCCTTGCTTCTTGGACACTCTAGGGAAGGGGCAGTTAGCCTTGAAGTGTCCTGGCTGTCTGCAGTTGTAGCAGAGATATTCTCCATTGTTTTCAGAAGATTTGGTCTTCTAATGGGGTCTTCTGATGGAAGATGGACTCCTTAGCTTCCATCCTTCTTCAAAAATTTCCTGAATTTCCTGGCAAAAGCAGCCATATATTCGTCAGATAAAAGAGTAGAAGGATCAAAGTTGTTTACCTTAGAAGTGCTGGCAGTGAGGGCAGTGGTGGTTCTCTCGTCTGGCACTTCTTCTTTCTCATCATGCATCTCAAACTCATAAGCTTTGAGATCAGAGATCAGCTTCTCTGTAGGATAGGTTTTGATGTCCTTGCTCTCTTGGACAGCAATAACCTTCATCTTCCAGACTGGGGACAGTCCTCTGAGAATCTTCAGATTGACTTCTTTAACTGTGAGCTCCTTCCCAAGCTCAGATATCTCACTGGTAAGAATCAGAAGTCTGGCATGCATCTCAGCTATGCATTCCTCAGGTAGAAGTTTGAAGTCATCAAACTTCTTCATAGCTTGTGACACTCCAAAAATTTAGATAAAATAAATAAATAATTTTATTGATGAAATAATATTTTGACTTACAATAATAAAATTGCCATTTTAAATTAAAGTAAACAAAAACGAGAGAACGTAAATAATGACAAGGTTGTAGTATAAAAATGAGAAATTTTTAATGTGTGCTTAATTTCACACATGCGTGAATATCTAACCCATACATACCAAATTCATAATAGCCAAAATGTTGACCTTTCCAAAAATTATTACCTTAAGTTATGCGTAACTTCAGAAATTAAACTAATTATTCCCGCATACACTAATCAATCTTAGTAATACTCCGTAAAATAATAGTAATAATATTGGTAACATACAAAACGCCCGAAACGGTTACCTGAAACCCTAGACCTAGAATCATCTATTTGCCGTATATATACACATTATCGTCCATGCATGCCCGCCGCAGAAGAGAGAGGGATGCGAACGTAACTATATGCAAAGTACCTCATATATACATACATATATTGCTGCGTGGCTACAAAGGGAAAAAACGAACAGAACATCGCGAGGAGGAAGAAGAACGGACGATCGTTGAACGCTGGACCTACGACCATTCTTTCGCTGGAAAAGACTGCTGAAACTAAGAAGGGCTGTTGCCGGACGTTGTCACGTTTCTAACAAGAATTGATGGGGATAAAGGATTACGCCGGGACCACCGCCGGACTGGTTTCTGGACCATCGCCGCTGGAGCAGGGCATCTCCGGGGTACTGCTGCCGGACTGAAGAAGTCGCTGGACGAACCACCATCGCCGGAAGAGGAGTAGTCGGAGTTGCTGCCAGTGAACCGGACTGCTGCCGTTGATCGTTACTGCCTATCACCAACTTACTGCCGCCACGACGCCGCACCCTGCTGCTTGCCGTCGAAGGAGCCTCGTTCGCCGGATCGACGAGGAAGACGATCTCTTAAGAGTACGTCTACTCTGCTATCCACTCCGTATAAATTATACTCTTGGGCTGGTTTTGACAATAAGAATGGGCCGTTAGAGTATTAATACTACTGATACTAATAAGCAACTACTGATACTAATAAGCAGTTAGGCCGAGAGTTATATTGGACTAATCTGTAATATTTTGATTTAAAGCCAATTCAAAACCTAAGATTGGGACCATAACTAGATAATACTACGTAATTAGTAAGAGACTAGAATGATTATTGATATTAGAATTTTAATATTGTTAGAAGGAGAATTTGAAGAAGGTCAAGATACAAGTTGCGGTTAGAACTAAACGTGATTTGAGGTAAGTTCTACATCAACCAAAATTATACTTTTCCTCGTATATATATATGATTATTTATTTGAAATTATTTGAGTACTTTGTGAGATTTCTAGCATTTACATTTATACTTCGTATTTGAGTATTTAGAATTATTTATGGATTGTTATTGAGGATTATATTTGAGATTTGAGTATTGAATATTGTGTGATATTTTTGAGTATTTGAAGTTATGTATTAATCATTATTGGGATTGAGATTTGAGCTATTTATGGAGTATTCTATATTTTAATCATGTTGGGAATTTTCGAGTTTAAAGGATCGATTAACCCTTATTTTGGAAATTTATGTCTATGTATAATATGTGATGCATTGTTGAATGTTGAATAACTTTGGGGAAATTACGTGAGTAGTAATCCCCGAATTTTTGGAAAATAATAAAGATAAAATGAACCTTTCAATGTAAGGGCATCACGGGAGAAATCCGGGATGTCGGTGTCCTCCACGACCTTGACTGTGGAGAGTGATTAGGACTGCTATTACTTGTTGGGATTTGGTGTCCACGACCTTGACTGTGGAGATTGGTGGTTGTTTATTGTATTTAAAATTCGGGCAAAAGACCCTATTATTCAGTAGTAGCAGTAACCTAGTCACTTATATAGGGTAATCCCTAAAAAAAAAAAAAAAAAAAAAAAAGGTAATCCCTTTTTGGTGGAGTAGGGGGACGTTGACGACCGAACTACTTGGACTTCTTACTACTCGGAGGGCTTGGAATCCCTTTTAGAGGGTGTGCACACTTAAGGTAGATGTTCAGTTTCCTCAGGTTAGAAGTGGTACCGGCAAAAGTCCCGGGGTGGCCGACTGGCCGTACATAACAACGGACCATCGGGCTCAATAAAATGTTGAGCACCGCCCTTCAAATGTATTAGGAGTACAAATTATATTTGGATTGATGTTTTGAGGTTTTGAGGAGAATTATATTTGAATGGAATGGATTTGAGTTGTTGGATTGAATTATCAAATTATTGTGGAATTTCAAGTACAAATACTTTTGGATTTATTTTGGTTTGATTATGCTAATATTGATTATGAGTGTTTGGAATTATTTTGAGAATGATTTTGGTACTTTATGTACATTTGGTATGTTGTAATTATTGTGGTTTGGAAATATTTAATTATATTTGAAGTACTATTATTTTACTCGTGAATTGTGTTATGAGAAGATTTTACAAATTGTTTTAAAAAGATTTTTCCTGCCAAATGTTTTTTTTTTTAAATATTAAATTTATATTTTTTTTATGGGGTTAGGTGGAACTTACTTAGCATTGTTGCTAATTTTTGTTTTCTTTTATTTTTCTTTCTGTACATGATTTTGTACAGGTAATGCTTTGCTGATGATGTTGATTTCGAGAGAGCTTCCGCTAGAGAAAATGTAATTAGTAGATAACATTGTAGTTTAATTAAATTTTCAAGACACTTATTGAGTTTAATTGTCTGTGGTGATTAGCCTGTGCACTCGGTTAGGTTAGAGCCGAGTGTGGCGGTAACACCCAATTTCCCTTTTGGTTTCCACTGCATAACTCTAATGTTTTCAAATAAAGTTGATATTTCTTTTGAATAAAGTATTATTTTTGGGTGGGAAATTTGGGGGTGTTACAAGTTGGTATCAGAGCCTAAGGTTTTATTTTCCAAGGGGATTTCCAAAATGTTTTTCTGAAATATTAGAAAAAAAAAAATTATTAGGGAATAAGTAAGAAATTCTAGGACTAAAATGAAATTTCTAGGACCGCGGTGAGGATGTGAGACTTTGATTTCGATTTCATTTGAGTTTGTGGTTCTTTTGATTTTCTTGGGATATGTTTAAGTGTGACATATCCATATATGTTTATTTGAGGATAAGTTTGGACTTATGGAAGAACTTTAGACAATATTTTATTAGTGAGTTATTGGTTAGAGTAGTAAAATTGTGAATACTAGCTATTTGATAGATTTCTTATTTGTATCCTAAACGCTATCCTTTTCAAGGAGACAATGACGTCAATGAGTAACAACATTGAGAACAATGATGCCGCACCAACGAATGCAGAGTTGGCTCAAAATATGGTTCAGCTAACTCAACTCATCCAGACGGTCGCAAATGTGGTACTTCAGAATCAACACCAACAACGTCTCAACAACCGCAATGTAGTAAAACTCATAGTTCGGCGTAATTCCTGTACTTATCTAGGCCTAGAATATCCTCTCATCCTTGAGGATTGGGTTTACACTTTCAACAAGCTATACGAGGCTACCGTGGATCAACGAGTTGATACATTTGCATACTACCTTCATCAAGAGGCAAATAACTTGTGTGCGACTACCGAACCAACCAGCGTTGCGTAAACAACTCGACTTTTTCTTGGGAGACGTTCAAGGGGGCCGTGCAAGGAAGATTTTACCTAGAGCACGCGAAAGCTACGTATTGAAATGTGAAGAATTCTTACACCCGAAGCAAGTGAATATGCCTGTCCAAGCCTACTACGTAAAATTTTAGAGCTCACACGATTTGCACCAGCGCTAGTTCCCGATGAATTAGTACATTTAGGAAAATTATGAGTGGTCCGATTTTCGAGATTTAGAAAACTATATGCATTCTGGGATGTCAAACTTTGAACGAACTCTGCGCTAAAGCTTTCAACCATACCACTATCGAGTGCGACAACCCTACAGGGAAACACCCAAGAAGATAAGGAAGCGTGTTGAAGAGGAAATCAAACAAGAAAACAAACGAGTCAAACCAAATTAGCCGGGGAAGAATTGGAACAAGAACAACAACATTAATCAAGACCTGAAGCGTAAGAAGAACTACAGCGCTGAAGAGGCACACTTCTTTTGCATGATCTACTTTGAGTAAGTTAAATGCTTCGGGGACGAAGCATCTTTTTAAGGGGGGTAGAATGTGACACTCCAAAAATTTAGATAAAATAAATAAATAATTTTATTGATGAAATAATATTTTGACTTACAATAATAAAAGTGCCATTTTAAATTAAAGTAAACAAAAACGAGAGAACGTAAATAATGACAAGGTTGTAGTATAAAAATGAGAAATTTTTAATGTGTGCTTAATTTCACACATGCGTGAATATCTAACCCATACATACCAAATTCATAATAGCCAAAATGTTGACCTTGCCAAAAATTATTACCTTAAGTTATGCGTAACTTCAGAAATTAAACTAATTATTCCCGCATACACTAATCAATATTAGTAATACTCCGTATAATAATAGTAATAATATTGGTAACATACAAAACGCCCGAAACGGTTACCTGAAACCCTAGACCTAGAATCATCTATTTGCCGTATATATACACATTATCGTCCATGCATGCCCGCCGCAGAAGAGAGAGGGATGCGAACGTAACTATATGCAAAGTACCTCATATATACATACATATATTGCTGCGTGGCTACAAAGGGGAAAAACGAACAGAACATCGCGAGGAGGAAGAAGAACGGACGATCGTTGAACGCTGGACCTACGACCATTCTTTCGCTGGAAAAGACTGCTGAAACTAAGAAGGGCTGTTGCCGGACGTTGTCACGTTTCTAACAAGAATTGATGGGGATAAAGGATTACGCCGGGACCACCGCCGGACTGGTTTCTGGGCCATCGCCGCTGGAGCAGGGCATCTCCGGGGTACTGCTGCCGGACTGAAGAAGTCGCTGGACGAACCACCATCGCCGGAAGAGGAGTAGTCGGAGTTGCTGCCAGTGAACCGGACTGCTGCCGTTGATCGTTACTGCCTGTCTGCCTATCACCAACTTACTGCCGCCACGACGCCGCACCCTGCTGCTTGCCGTCGAAGGAGCCTCGTTCGCCGGATCGACGAGGAAGACGATCTCTTAAGAGTACGTCTACTCTGCTATCCACTCCGTATAAATTATACTCTTGGGCTGGTTTTGACAATAAGAATGGGCCGTTAGAGTATTAATACTACTGATACTAATAAGCAACTACTGATACTAATAAGCAGTTAGGCCGAGAGTTATATTGGACTAATCTGTAATATTTTGATTTAAAGCCAATTCAAAACCTAAGATTGGGACCATAACTAGATAATACTACGTAATTAGTAAGAGACTAGAATGATTATTGATATTAGAATTTTAATATTGTTAGAAGGAGAATTTGAAGAAGGTCAAGATACAAGTTGCGGTTAGAACTAAACGTGATTTGAGGTAAGTTCTACATCAACCAAAATTATACTTTTCCTCGTATATATATATGATTATTTATTTGAAATTATTTGAGTACTTTGTGAGATTTCTAGCATTTACATTTATACTTCGTATTTGAGTATTTAGAATTATTTATGGATTGTTATTGAGGATTATATTTGAGATTTGAGTATTGAATATTGTGTGATATTTTTGAGTATTTGAAGTTATGTATTAATCATTATTGGGATTGAGATTTGAGCTATTTATGGAGTATTCTATATTTTAATCATGTTGGGAATTTTCGAGTTTAAAGGATCGATTAACCCTTATTTTGAAAATTTATGTCTATGTATAATATGTGATGCATTGTTGAATGTTGAATAACTTTGGGGAAATTACGTGAGTAGTAATCCCCGAATTTTTGGAAAATAATAAAGATAAAATGAACCTTTCAATGTAAGGGCATCACGGGAGAAATCTGGGATGTCGGTGTCCTCCACGACCTTGACTGTGGAGAGTGATTAGGACTGCTATTACTTGTTGGGATTTGGTGTCCACGACCTTGACTGTGGAGATTGGTGGTTGTTTATTGTATTTAAAATTCGGGCAAAAGACCCTATTATTCAGTAGTAGCAGTAACCTAGTCACTTATATAGGGTAATCCCTTTTTGGTGGAGTAGGGGGACGTTGACGTCCGAACTACTTGGACTTCTTACTACTCGGAGGGCTTGGAATCCCTTTTAGAGGGTGTGCACACTTAAGGTAGATGTTCAGTTTCCTCAGGTTAGAAGTGGTACCGGCAAAAATCCCGGGGTGGCCGTACATAACAACGGACCATCGGGCTCAATAAAATGTTGAGCACCGCCCTTCAAATGTATTAGGAGTACAAATTATATTTGGATTGATGTTTGAGGTTTTGAGGAGAATTATATTTGAATGGAATGGATTTGAGTTGTTGGATTGAATTATCAAATTATTGTGGAATTTCAAGTACAAATACTTTTGGATTTATTTTGGTTTGATTATGCTAATATTGATTATGAGTGTTTGGAATTATTTTGAGAATGATTTTGGTACTTTATGTACATTTGGTATGTTGTAATTATTGTGGTTTGGAAATATTTAATTATATTTGAAGTACTATTATTTTACTCGTGAATTTTACTCGTGAATTGTGTTATGAGAAGATTTTACAAATTGTTTTAAAAAGATTTTTCCTGCCAAATGTTTTTTTTTTTAAAATATTAAATTTATATTTTTTTTATGGGGTTAGGTGGAACTTACTTAGCATTGTTGCTAATTTTTGTTTTCTTTTATTTTTCTTTCTGTACATGATTTTGTACAGGTAATGCTTTGCTGATGATGTTGATTTCGAGAGAGCTTCCGCTAGAGAAAATGTAATTAGTAGATAACATTGTAGTTTAATTAAATTTTCAAGACACTTATTGAGTTTAATTGTCTGTGGTGATTAGCCTGTGCACTCGGTTAGGTTAGAGCCGAGTGTGGCGGTAACACCCAATTTCCCTTTTGGTTTCCACTGCATAACTCTAATGTTTTCAAATAAAGTTGATATTTCTTTTGAATAAAGTATTATTTTTGGGTGGGAAATTTGGGGGTGTTACAAGTTGGTATCAGAGCCTAAGGTTTTATTTTCCAAGGGGATTTCCAAAATGTTTTTCTGAAATATTAGAAAAAAAAAATTATTAGGGAATAAGTAAGAAATTCTAGGACTAAAATGAAATTTCTAGGACCGCGGTGAGGATGTGAGACTTTGATTTTGATTTCGTTTGAGTTTGTGGTTCTTTTGATTTTCTTGGGATATGTTTAAGTGTGACATATCCATATATGTTTATTTGAGGATAAGTTTGGACTTATGGAAGAACTTTAGACAATATTTTATTAGTGAGTTATTGGTTAGAGTAGTAAAATTGTGAATACTAGCTATTTGATAGATTTCTTATTTGTATCCTAAACGCTATCCTTTTCAAGGAGACAATGACGTCAATGAGTAACAACATTGAGAACAATGATGCCGCACCAACGAATGCAGAGTTGGCTCAAAATATGGTTCAGCTAACTCAACTCATCCAGACTGTCGCAAATGTGGTACTTCAGAATCAACACCAACAACGTCTCAACAACCGCAATGTAGTAAAACTCATAGTTCGGCGTAATTCCTGTACTTATCTAGGCCTAGAATATCCTCTCATCCTTGAGGATTGGGTTTACACTTTCAACAAGCTATACGAGGCTACCGTGGATCAACGAGTTGATACATTTGCATACTACCTTCATCAAGAGGCAAATAACTTGTGTGTGACTACCGAACCAACCAGCGTTGCGTAAACAACTCGACTTTTTCTTGGGAGACGTTCAAGGGGGCCGTGCAAGGAAGATTTTACCTAGAGCACGCGAAAGCTACGTATTGAAATGTGAAGAATTCTTACACCCGAAGCAAGTGAATATGCCTGTCCAAGCCTACTACGTAAAATTTTAGAGCTCACACGATTTGCACCAGCGCTAGTTCCCGATGAATTAGTACATTTAGGAAAATTATGAGTGGTCCGATTTTCGAGATTTAGAAAACTATATGCATTCTGGGATGTCAAACTTTGAACGAACTCTGCGCTAAAGCTTTCAACCATACCACTATCGAGTGCGACAACCCTACAGGGAAACACCCAAGAAGATAAGGAAGCGTGTTGAAGAGGAAATCAAACAAGAAAACAAACGAGTCAAACCAAATTAGCCGGGGAAGAATTGGAACAAGAACAACAACATTAATCAAGACCTGAAGCGTAAGAAGAACTACAGCGCTGAAGAGGCACACTTCTTTTGCATGATCTACTTTGAGTAAGTTAAATGCTTCGGGGACGAAGCATCTTTTTAAGGGGGGTAGAATGTGACACTCCAAAAATTTAGATAAAATAAATAAATAATTTTATTGATGAAATAATATTTTGACTTACAATAATAAAAGTGCCATTTTAAATTAAAGTAAACAAAAACGAGAGACCGTAAATAATGACAAGGTTGTAGTATAAAAATGAGAAATTTTTAATGTGTGCTTAATTTCACACATGCGTGAATATCTAACCCATACATACCAAATTCATAATAGCCAAAATGTTGACCTTTCCAAAAATTATTACCTTAAGTTATGCGTAACTTCAGAAATTAAACTAATTATTCCCGCATACACTAAATGTTCCAGAAGGTCCACTTCCAGCCAGCCTGAATTTCCAGTTGATACGGTTCTAGACTACACAACCAAGCAAGGTTTGATCACAATCCCAGAGGGGTGTAACATCGTCAATGGTCAACCTTCAAGGGGTAAGTTTTGTAAAATACACAAAAGCGATACCCATGAGACCGACGATTGTTACATTCTCAAGAGATATGTGGAAAAACTAGCCCGCGACGGATGTTGGTCCCGTTTAATATGGTAATCTGTCTAGAGGGGGGGGGGGTGAATAGACTGATTGGTTTTTCAAAATTTTCTCTAAGTCCCAACAGACTTATCAGAGAAGGTCTGATTCTGATGACAGAGAGAGGCTAGTTCTGATGACAGAGCTGGCCTTGGCAGCGGATTGGATTCTGTCCGGGTAGCCTCAAAAATACTAAGGCAGTTGCCTTTCTGATAACTCTGAAAACGAGATCTGCTGAACACAGATTCCAAGTCTTAGAGTTAAACAGTTAATGTCCTAAGTGCAGGAATTAAAGTGCAGTAAAGTAAATGACACCGGGGTTTTTATAGTGGTTCAAGGAACAACGTGTTCCTCTAGTCCACTGTTCCACTAAGCTTGTAAATATCCCAAATTACAACGCTTTAGTCCCTAGCACTTAAGAAGCTCTCCACGTCTTCTTCAAGCCTAGTTGCCACCCAGGATGCAGTTCCACGTCCTGATGGCTGGTCTTTTCACTCAGCTTCCCGGAAGTATCACCACTTCACTACTGCAGTTACTTGGACGCCCTTCTTTGCAGAAGATATGTGAAAAACAGAGTTTTTCCTCCAACTTGCTTCGTTACAAAAGGTATTTGATGAGGTTCTTGAGGAGTTGAAGAACTGGAGAAACTTTGCTCTTTGTTAGGTTTGAAGAATTTGGATGTTTGAATCTTCCCAACGAAAGCTGTTTGTTGTTGATGATTGAGGAGTTTGAATCTCAAGAATGCTTGTAGTATGATGATGAGAGCAAAAGTTATTCTTCTTGTTCTTCGTCGTGTATCTTATATACTAGGGTTGTCTGCCCATTGGAGGAGGAGACAACTGCATTAAATGTGCGTACTGTGGAGTTGACCCACCAATTTGGAAGGTTTCTAATTTTATAATATATCCTCCAGATTCTTCGGTCAATCATTTGCAATCACTCCACAGCGTATCAGGCTCATTTAATGTGCATTAAAAGCTTTCCTTTCATGCACAGTCTTCTAGCCGTTAGGGGATTCCCTGTTAGTTTCACAGTCGTTGAAGGTAGCCTTGAAATTCTTCTAAGTGTTTAGTCGGACTCTGATCGGGCTCTTCTGATATGTTGGATTCTGATGGCTCTCTGATGTTTGACCGAACTCCAGCTCTGGTACCAACTCTGATAGGTCCGCTGATGAGTACTTCTGATATGCAACTCTCATAGGCTATCAGATGACCAGTTCAAGTAGCAACTCTCATAGTGCAACTCTGAAGGCACTTCTGATGTACTAATTCTGATGGAGCAGTTCTCATAGAGCCTTTCTCGTAGAGCAGTTATTATGGCAGTTCTGATCTGATCCAAGTAGAGCAACTCTGACCGTCGACTACACTAATACTTACAACTGAAAATTCTACTACATAAAATCTAAATGGAGGTACTCTAACATTCTAATCTGTATAGCATCATCAAAATCTAAGTACATTTAATCCTTACAACGGACAACTGGACCAATTTGTGAAGAAGATCCGACAGAATCAAGATCCCCAGAAAAGGAACAACTGGAACAGGGGGGAAGACGAGTCTGCCTCAACTTCAAAGAAAAGGGAAGTTGGAGCCCAGTTTGAGGATGATGAAGAAGGGGAAGATTCAGGCCGGAAGAAGCGTCCACATGTCAACCAGATCTACGGCTGACCTATAGGCGGAGACACAGCGGTGGAAAGGAAAAAATGGAATAGACAACTCTTTATTGGAGAAATCAACAGCTTTCCTGCCGACAAAAAGGAAAAGCGGGAATCCATTATCTTCACCGACGATGACCTGCCACCGTGTCCTCCACCACATAGGGACTCATTGATGATAAAGATGGAGGTTCTGGATACTATTGTCCATCGAGTCCTCGTCGACAATGGGATCTCGGTAAACATTCTATACATGAATACTTTCTATGAGATCGGTCTCCAAAAGGCAGCCTTCAAGCCCGTTAAAACCCCGCTGTCAGGTTTTACTGGGGACACAATTGAGCCAGAGGGGGTTGTCACCCTTAAGATCCAGCTCGGATCGGAACCATGTGTGAGGACTGTCGAGACAGATTTTGTAGTAGTGCAGCTACCAAGTGTCCACAAAGCAATCCTTGGCCGACCTCTTTTGGAGGACCTGGGGGCAATCATTTCCCAGGCTCATTTATGCATCAAGTTCTACACCCCCGCGGGAATAGGAACGATAAGAGGAAACCAAAAAATGGCCAGGAGTTGCTATGTGAGGGCATGCAAAGCTCACAGAAGGAACGAAGCTAGAGTGAATGCCATCGGACATGACTTGTCAAAGTTTGAGGAGGGACAATGCGTTCATCAGGACTGAAAACTACAGGAGGCAAGTCGAAGAATACCACGATGCGAGGGTCAGACCGAGACTATTTCAGGTCGGAGACCTAGTTCTAAGAAGGAGGTCTGCACGCAAACCCTTGGAAGGTGGAAAGTTTGCCAAAAATTGGGAAGGGCCTTACAAAATCAAAGGGATCATTGGGCCCGGGACTTACAAGCTGTGTACTCTCAAAGGAAAGCAGATAGAAAGGGTGTGGAATTCGGAACACTTGATGAAATTCTACCAATAGGTTTGTAATCCCGATTTAAGGTTTATTCAATAAAGTTTGTTTTCTTTCACAAATGTCCTTATAAAATTGTGAAGGTTCTTTGAACCACAAAAAAAAAACTAAGGCTATGCGTAATTTTGGTACTCGCAAAAGTCAAAATCAAAATTCCAGACTCATCCAAATTCTGGAAGCTCAACTTAGTCTTATCATAAGACGAGAGCGGGAATAAACGACCTTTTCAAGGTCAAACAGCCTTATAAACAAAATTAAATTTCCTCAAACATGAAAGGAAGGATGAACTAAAGGAATTAATTTTGCACCGGAGAGGCCACCAGGCCTTTCTCAAGGTCAAAACTGATTTACAAAGGCTAAAGGATGAACTAAAGGAATTAACTTTGCACCGGAGAGGCCACCAGGCCTCGCCAATTAAAGAGGATTGTCACTAAGGTCTAAGTTACCTAAGTGAATAGAACCCACCCTATTCCGGTTCAGACAATAAGAACCCAGGGGTTATAATTGGTAAAGCTCTCCAAACTGGTTCAGAAATTAAGAACCCATGGAAAGCAACCTTGACCGGGAAATCAAGGCAAAAACAATAAGGACAAAAGTGATAAGAAATAAACTTGGAAACATGCGAGCCAAGTCAGACCTCGAGGTCACCCCAGGGCCCCAGATCATGCAATCACAGGGATGAAGGCCAACTTCCCAAGAAGGGTCAACAAAGACAGAGACCAGCCTCAAAATCAGGGCTGGGCGACTTAGATTGTGCTTAAAGAGGGTTAGGCAAAACAAATAACTAGCCCCCGAAACAGGCAGAATGAAGCAAAAAGCGGCAAACATCACATACGCCAAAGATAAAATGCAGAGAAGTAAGATGTTTGTTTAGAAGCCACCCCTAGAGAGAGAAAGAAAATATCTGTAGAACCCTAGTGCTACAACACGTTTTTCATCGATGCGACTTCATTCACTGTTGGATCGGGCTGAAATTTTGGCAGCATGTTTGTGACTTTGCTGCTTCAATCCGAGCGGTTGGGTCGGTAAGAAGATGTCTGGAGTGGGAGAAATCGATCTCGCACAGTAGTACCGAAAATCTCCCAAGAAACAAAATTCGTCTAGAATATTCATGGTTTTCAAGAAATCAGTCAAAGATGATCTAGGTAAGATGGAAATTCTGAAAAAGAGTATCGAATCTTGAACCCTTCCACATGGGATTTCCGTCAACTACACTACAATATTCAGCCGCTCGATCCTTTGCGACTGATATCACGGAGCAGCGTGATTAATCTACGAGGATTCAACCGCCCTAAGATTTCAGTACAATTACTCCGCCATGGCGCCGTCGATCATCCCCAGCAGCACCGACTGAGTCGCAGCAACACCTCTCTACGTTCGCCTCCAGCAGCCAATCGGAACTCCC
The DNA here is from genome assembly GCA_945859915.1 of Cuscuta epithymum. NCBI lineage: Eukaryota > Viridiplantae > Streptophyta > Magnoliopsida > Solanales > Convolvulaceae > Cuscuta > Cuscuta epithymum. Next base: position 1,234,415 of record CAMAPF010001007.1, read on the forward strand.
TCTCGCCGGAGGCGACCGCACAGAAGGGTCCCCTTTTTCTTATCCTCCGGCGGCGGCACTGAATAGTAAAGATAAACTAGACTTCATGAAGAACATGCTCAAAAATTTTCATCAAAAAATTCCACCGGGAAGTGCCCGAAATGCCCTCGGCCAGACGGCGGTTCCCGTCAGGCCGGATGGACATGAAAAGTTGTCTATATATATATCCAATTTAAAGTTATACATATACTCCCTCCGTCCCAATTTGTTTTGCAAAATTTCCTTTTTTGTCCGTCCCAAAATGATTTTCCACTTTCTATTTAAGGTATGGAAGTATGAACAAAATGACTGGTCTGCCCTTACTTTTACCTTTGGCATTTTCTACTCCCACCCACCCCATTCATGGAAGAGAAAATTAATTTCAATCTACCCTCTTCTCTCCCCTCTTCAATTACACGTTCTTCTCTCCCCTCTTACTTCGTATTCCATTTTCGATCTAGCTTCTCCCAGTGGCGGAGCCAGAGAAATGGCTTGGTGGGTGGGGGGGGGGGTCGAAAATCAACTGTGTACAAAATGATAATGGGAGATCGTTTTTAGATAATATCTGAGTCGAATGTTTCATTTGTAGTTTAGATAAATAGGCACTCGTAGCAATAAGAGTTATAAGATAGATTGCCTTTTTTCTGTTTCTGAATCATGTCACGTAAATAATGAGTTGATTATACGTTATTTTTAAAATTTGGGAAATGAATCAATATTACACATCAAATTTTGCCGATTTTTACGTATAGATAGTGCTAATTTTCCAGAAGTCATAACTTTTTACTCGTAATGAGTTACGGGGGCCATAATATATCAAATCGAAGATATTTCAGAGCTCTATACTCTCAAACTTTCAGCGGGGTAGGCTGACCATCCTGACCCCCCCTTGGCTCTGCCCCTGGCTTCTCCCTTTCAGTTCCATGGCTTTTATCTCCCACCAACACCTCTCTTCAACTTCTCCATCTATGTGAAATCAAATCTGAAATATTCACGGCTTTTATCCATCTCGTCCTATCGGGTAACATCATTGGAGGAATAAGAGGTGTCCGTGACGGCGGTCATACCGGCGGCGCTGCTATTCAAGGAGACCTGGAAAGTCCCTGTCGATGTTGAGCATGACTTCGCCGGAGCACCCATCCACCCCTTGAGCAATCTTGCGATGTTCTCCGCGCTGGAAGCGTATAATTAACGCGGCGGCGTTGACGTTGTTATTATTACACTGCAGCAGCAGCAGCAACGCGTGGAAGGCGAAATCCACAGGGATAAGAGTTATGTGATGGACATCCTCAAGAGTTAACAAAGCATCATTTAGGGCTTGTTTGGATGTGTTTATATCCGCTTGAAGCATCCTCTCCCACGGGCCCTTTGAGGAAGACCTATAGAATAGAGATTGAAGATGAAGAGGAGAATCCATGGCTTTTATCTCCCACCATCACCTCTCTTCAACTTCTCCATCTCTTTGAAATCGAATCTGAAATACTCCATATTCATCTCCTTGGTCAACGATACTCCTTTGGTCTGTGAATTTTGCGATGATTCTCAAAATCGAATCTGAATACTCCCTGCAGCTTGTGCGTATGTTTAGAGTGCTTTTGATTGTACTTTTTCACCTTTTTCATTTTCTTCTATATTTTAAGAGGCAAAGGCAAAATTGGAAGCTCAAAATAAATTTATAACCTTTCTTAATCCTCGTGCCGGTCAAAGTTTGCACCTCAATTCGGGATGGAGAGTATTTTTGTGATACCTAAAGGGAACTTATACAACAAGTACAAAAATTTAAGATCGATGTGTCATTGGCCGAGCAGAAAGAGGTGCAGGGATAGTTTTGCCTCTTGGATGAGGTCAAGAGTTCGACTCCCTCACCTGCAATAGTTTTTTATTTTCTTTTGCCGTTGAAGCCTTAAGCAAATTGTTATTGGTTTTACATTATTCTTTTTATTTTTTTCTTTGTTAGAAAGATCTAAAGTGCATCAATTTACTTCAAATTCTAATTTCACATATGAATTGACTTTGTGCATAATGTAAAGTATTTTTTTATATACTTGTGAATTTTAAATTTATATTAATTCTAACTAGATGCTCCCTCCTTTACTTAGTTGATTCATATAGATATTGACATTATTTTGCACAAATTACAGATTCCATGTGATAAAATATTTCTAACAAAGTGAAATTTAATTAAACATGATATCACAATGTTTTTGACGAGAAAATATTTTGTTATTTATAATTAATTTTCCATTTTTCTTGATCTGATTAGTCTAATTTTTCTAGTAATTTTTTCCCTTAATCTAAGGTAAATTCGCCCCCGCTGGCGAATTTTTCTGGATACGCCACTGGTTCTTCCAAATAAACCAACATACAATACCCGGTAAGCAGCGTTTAAAAGCATCATCTAAACTCTTGGAACCAGCCTTTAGCCACCATTGAAAGAGGACATGTCTAATGGTGACAGTGTGGGAGGGAAATGGAATTCCGAATATGCCCATGATATATTATTCCCAGATAGGCCTAATTTTAGTACAAGTCAGAAAAATATGGTCCATGCAAATAGAGGGATTTAACACAGTATGAAATCTACTTAAATTGTCAGTGATAGGCAATATAGGGGATGTTTGGAACTGATTTTGCTTCTGCTTCTTCTTTAAAAGCAGAAGCAGAATCAGTTTTTAGAAGCTGGTACCCCCCAGCTTCTAAAAAAACTGATTCTGAGAGTAAATTAGAGCTCCAGAAGTGATTATGGAATTTTACCCAAACACTCCAGCTTCAGCATCTGCTCCATGAAGGAGCAGAATCAATTTTGAGAATCCGATCCAAACACCCCCATACACTTTAGCAATTTCCACTGGAAAAGTCTAATTTTAAGAGGTAGTTTAGAGTTCCAAACATGTTGATAAGTGAACTGGCTAGGCAGCTCATCCCTTACCTCTTCATAGGCAGATTTGAGTGAGAACCTGCCATCTGAATATAACATTTAAAAATAACCATGAGTACATTAAGCACAATAAAGATTTCAAATGAACAAACAATAATTATGAGTACTTTTTTTGGCGGGAAACATTTACCACAATTTAATAATAAGGAAAAAAAGTATAAGGAAAAAGCCAAGGTGTGACTAGTCAAGTTTGGAAAATATTTCAGTGAAAAATAATTTATTTTCTCAAGATTTTTTTGACTAAACTCAAGATTGTTTTATGACATTCAAAACTACTAATGATCGACTAAACTATCCTGTCTACACTATGTTGGTCTGTAATACATTTATTAATACGTGTGCATTATTTAAATGAATTTATGTTTTACATAAAAAGAATGTAATGTCTAAAAGAATTGTCCATTGATATGTCATTAGGAAATGAGCACTACAGAGTACAGAGGTATCAAAAGAGCATTACAGACGTATCCAATGAGCATACCCAAATGTGCATGTAAAAATGATAGAAACTTTGACTCTTAAATCTTAATTATGCCGGCTGCTCTTTTGTGTTATTTACAGGCCATAACAATTTCCATAAGTGCAAATATAGCAAATGGGGGGAATTTTATCCATTTGCATTCCAGACATCCTTCAAACCCTCCCATTTCTCCTTTAAACCGCATTAGCTATAGACGGTCACTGGTAATGCTAGTGGAGAAGATGAATGTACGCCCATTCATTATGTCAAACAGATGAGAGCACACGATTCCGCTGCATCAAGAACAATCTCATTTTAAGTGTGCCACATTTACAATTAAAGCATTCCTACTGTAGATGATGTCACTCAATTACTTAACTGTCACCGAATTGATGTATTGAGTGAATATTACTGCACATCATACATATTATTAACCAGCAGGCAGCAGCAACAGACAGATGCACATTTAAAAAAGGAAAAATAACTTTAAATAATACCAACTATCTTCCATGAACCAAGAATAATACACACTTTAGAAATAACTTTTAATAATACCAACTATTTGAATTTAGATACGTAGTAAAAAATAATATGGAGTCACTTTTCTATAAAAATACGGTCATTTAAGTCATCAAAAACTAATATTATACCATCAAATAAATGATATTTGTAAATACGGTCACTTATTTAATATTTTGATATTAGTTTTTTATGAGTTAAATGACTGAATTTTTAGTTAAAATTTACTTTATATCACTTGATATATATTCAAATAGTTGGTATTATTAAAAGTTATTTCTAAAGTGCCTATTATTTTTGGTTTATGGAAGATAGTTGGTATTATTTAAAGTTATTTTTCCTTTAGAAAACAATTCGATGGGAGCATGGGATGCGCCTTTGAACAAGTAGGGAAAATTACCTTTCAACTGTCTGATAAGATGAAGGTGCTCCACGAGAGCACGACATCTCGAGCAATAGATGGGAGATCTGCACCATAGTCACATCTCAGAAATATAAGAGCCTACTTGCCACCTAAATGAATTTTATTCATCCTAAAACGGCATATGGAGCACATAAACTACAATAGAAAATAGCTCATCACCTCCAACAAGTTCCCTTGCCAGCGAAGGCAGATCAATTTCGTCTTCAAGCAGGCGGTATACATCGACAAGCTGCAGCATGGAAGTTACTGCTTGGATTAGATGACAATATGACGTCAAAAAGCGTGGAGTGGAGGTAGAGTCTAAGCATGGAAGGTTCTTATAATATTTGTCTTCCTCTTTCTCTCAATATCTCATGTCGATTCATGTTAGCTGACCATAAAACTCTTTTGGGGTAAAGGCTTGAATGTTGTTGTTATACTATAATTTGATTTTTGCAAATCTATAAAACTTCCAATATAATTTCTTAATATGTAAGTTGTAATTAATTAAACTGATTTCAAATATGAGTAGCGGAAATTGGATTTTATGATTTGCCAACTTTACAAACCGCAAATTCCAAATCAATTTGGGAAGGAAGAAGTAATTAATTTATCCATAATTAGCATGCAGATTTTACAGTATTATCGTTTAGACATTTAATTAATCGATTGATACTCTAAAGTTTAATGTCAGAGGCACCAACACAGTTAGTTGGGTTTAAAGTGCTGTGCTTGATGGGGTAGGGTCAGCTGATAGGTACCTCCAAATATTCCAGAACAATTACAGCAAGATCAACAAGAAAACAACTGAAAACTTTGTTGAAGAGATGATCGATTACAGAATGAAACAGTAACAAAGGCCGAAGCCTCCCAAAAGAGAAGAGAAATAACTCTCTAATCTTTCCCAGTCCCAAGACCTAAGTCCCAAAAGCCTCCTTATGCCTTCCTCCCCTTTTCTATTTATAGTATAAGCCCATCTTATTATTCTCTATAATAATAGGCCCAAAATAACAGGCCCACTAAACAGTAGCTATTCTTCTAGTATTCATATTAGAATTATTATCTATTATTACTCAAATAGGTAGGTCCCTATCAATACTCCCCCCCCTAAACATCCACCTTGCCCTCAAGGTGGACGGTAGGAGACAGCCAAGATCTTCCGCTTCTTCTTCCTTGCTCCTCTTCCTTCCCAATAGCTAACTGGTTGATGGACTGAGGACTTCTGTACTATATCTTTTAAAATCACAGAACTTTCAGCAGTAAAAGAGATTTGAAATGAGGTTTCATTTGGCTCAGTCACTATCCAGCAGTCCCTTTCAGCTTTTCCTCTTTCAATTCTTTGACTTCCTTATTTGAGAAAATAAGCCTCAAAGGTTTTGGCGGGTAAGTAAGGATACCCCTTATTCCAGTTGCAGTTCTCCTAACCAAGGAACAGGAAAGATTATTTCCCATGTAAGATTTCCAAAATTGGCATCCTAGCAGGTGAGCAGATTCTTCACCAGAAGAAAACATTGCCATTTTCAAGCTTTGTTTCACCTTCACCTTTTCATTAGCTTCAATATTTTGTTCCACATAACTTCCTGCCGTTTTCTCAATGATATAACCTGTACTTCTGAACTCTCCTGCCACCAGGTCCACCCCTAAGTTGGCAGGTGAGTCACAACTACTTGGACCCTTCTCACTCAGATGCACAATAGCAGAAGAAACAACTGGAGCATATTCTTGATGATCCTTCGAATTATAAGGAGCTGAAAGTCCCTCTTCAACCTGGTTTTTGAATATTGCTTTAAACATACTAGAAGAGTGCATCCCAGTAGTCAATTTTTTATTGTACATTGCTGTGTCAGCCTCTCTATCATCCATAACCAGTCTTCCTCCACTCATAACATTCATCCCAGTTGGTGAACCTCCATGTGAAATCACTGCCCCAATTGGAATAATGGTATATGTTTTCCCAGAAAAAAGATGAACATGAATCTCTGGACCAATCCTCCTTTTACCCAGGCATGAGTTTTCAGAAAACATCTCCCTTTGCTGTCTAGGTTCTTGACTTTTGACAAGAACAGCTTTATCTTCTGCAACTTCCTTGATTCCATCTTTCTTATTCCTTTGCATGATTACAGGTTCAGTTGGTTCCATCTTGATTACAGGTTCATTTGAAACTGATGATTCAACCCGATTCAACTCAAGAGTTGGTGTCCTCAATGAAATTTCCCGCATCAAAGCTGGAACTGACTCGGAAACTTCTTTAATCCAAACATCCTTTGGAGATGAGTTTAAATCTGATTCCACATTTTCCATTCCTTCCGAATCTTCAGGTGACCTGATACAAGTTGATGCCGGTCTGACAGACACAATTCCGGATTGCGAACTGGAAACTTCACATCTGGATTGCTTCTTAAGCAAACTGGTAGTAGCAACTGAAGCCTGTGAACTGCAGGATGATGTTGGCGATGACTTTGATTCCACATTTTCCATTCCTTCCGAATCTGATTCCACATTTTCCATTCCTTCCGAATCTTCAGGTGACCTGATACAAGTTGATGCCGGTCTGACAGACACAATTCCGGATTGCGAACTGGAAACTTCACATCTGGATTGCTTCTTAAGCAAACTGGTAGTAGCAACTGAAGCCTGTGAACTGCAGGATGATGTTGGCGATGACTTTGGCGAACTGAAAGAAGTTCTTGTTGATCTGGTTGACTCCTGTTTTGCTGTCTTCCCCGTCGTTTGCCGGTGTCTAGGTGGAAAATCCCTAATCACATCTTCTTTTAGAGCCTCCCAACTATCTTCTCTCTTTTGAAAATCCCACCATTGAAACCAGCCATCTGCTGCTTCCCCCATTGCCTTGGCTGCGACGTCAACCTTCTTTCTGCTATAGCTTGGACTCGGAAATATCTTTCCATCTTCTCTATCCATTCCTAAGCTTCCTCCTCATAGAATAGAGGTAATTCCTCCTCCTTTGAACTAGCCGAATTCCGAGAAGCTACTTTAGACGAAGAATGTGAACTGTGAGAATCCTTTGAGGAAGTCTGCGAACTCTGATGCGAAGAGCGATGATAAGAGTGATGCGAAGAGCGATGATAAGAATTCTGCGAAGAGCGATGATAAGAATTCTGCGAAGAGCGATGCGGATGAGAATGGTCAGAACTCCCTTCAGACTCCCCTGAACAGACTGATTTTCGCGAGTGACTCGAGTGGTGATGGCGAGGCGAATGATGATGACGAGGCGAATGATGATGGCGAGGCGTGCGATGCGAGGAACGATGCGAAGAGTCCGAGCGTAACTCCACCAAGGTCGATGTTGAGGAACGATGCGATTGATGTTGACCTCTCTCCACCAAGGTCGCGAGCGTATCTCGTAAGTCTGCTATCTTAGCCGCCATATTAGTCTGGAACTCCCTCAGACTTCTATCCATATTCGCGTGCACTTCGTTGATTCTTCCTTCCATCCTTGCGCGCGTATATCTCCTCCAGCGATCGCCAGGCTCTGATACCAATGATAGGTACCTCCAAATATTCCAGAACAATTACAGCAAGATCAACAAGAAAACAACTGAAAACTTTGTTGAAGAGATGATCGATTACAGAATGAAACAGTAACAAAGGCCGAAGCCTCCCAAAAGAGAAGAGAAATAACTCTCTAATCTTTCCCAGTCCCAAGACCCGAGTCCCAAAAGCCTCCTTATGCCTTCCTCCCCTTTTCTATTTATAGTATAAGCCCATCTTATTATTCTCTATAATAATAGGCCCAAAATAACAGGCCCACTAAACAGTAGCTATTCTTCTAGTATTCATATTAGAATTATTATCTATTATTACTCAAATAGGTAGGTCCCTATCATCAGCTCAACCTGTCTAGCCAACCACTTCTTGTGCTGAGGACGAGGCATAGTATTTGCCTCAGACATTAAGAGGCCAAGGCCAACACTCACCTTCTTTGTGTGTATAGTATAAAAAGTTGGTTTCATACTATATCAAATTCGCTAATTGATTATACAAAAAACACTCAATCAAGTATATTAACCGTCCAGTTTTGCAGGTCATGTAGGCCTATGTGGCATTTCGTTTTCTCTCTTCTTTTTCCATTTTCTTCTTTCGTCTTCCATCTTTTGCTTCCTGCTCTTCCCGAGCTGTATCAATAATTCATTATTCATCTTCTCAAAAAAATCCTTCAGGTAGGTGGCCCATTTTCAAAGATAACAATTCATATTTTCCTGCAGTACATTCTGGAACTTCGTAACGATGGAAACGGTGGATATACACCACAGTTGTAGAAAAGGAGCTTGAATATTCTCCTGGATTTCAGGTTGCTCTTCCACATTTTTTTTGGGTTTTCCAGTGTAAAAAATGAGCTCTCCAATTTCCCATTTTTGGAGATCTTTTGGTTCTTCTGCAGATCAACAATACTTTTCATAAATCATAATTCAGGAGTTCTCCATAGCAGCTCCCTGAGTGTTGAAGATGAAGAGGCTCTGTCACAACTCCATCATCCCTCCAGTACAACCGAAGAGGAAGAGGCACAATAGAAGAACATCAGCTCGGATTTGCAGACTGTCATCCCGCTCGCCATCTATGCCGCTTCAATCGCTGGTTTTGTTGTTGAAGAAGATAAATTTCAGTCTCCATGCTCACCGTCACCGACATCTTCTGCTCAAGCCTCCATCATCAGCGTCCTCCTGCGATTTGATAGGAAGAAGTGTCCTGCTGCAATTTGCTACGGAAGCAGAAGAGCCAATAAGCGGTTTCACTTTTTTGGGCTTTCATATTATCGAAATGCCATTTTCTATTTAAAGTAATTTATTTAGTTGACGTGACATGTATGTGGGTCACCACACATGCAGCTAAGTTTGAGCGTCTAATTGTTGATTTGAGCGTTTTCATAAGTTTGAGCATCTAATTGGATGTTTATTTTGTATGAGGGCTCTATTGAAATTTTTGCTATACTACCAGCACTTAATTATTTTCCATCATTTGCAGTGGAGCCAAAGATTTGTTATTTTTTGGCTTGAGAATATGATGGAATAAAGCAAAATGGCTCACTAAACTGTCTGCGCTTCTTTGTTATGAAGTAGCAGTCAGTTCATGCAATTTGGACGCGATTTTTTCACTATGGGTCATCCGGAAACAGTCTCTCTGTGCTTTAGTACAGGGGTAAGACTGCGTACATCCGACCCCCCCTTACCCCACCGTAGGTGGGAGCCTTTGCGGCACTGGGGTAAATGAAAATGATGATGACCAGCACTTAATTGACACTTTTATCTGTTAATTTATGCTCAATCTACTACAAAGACAACTAAAGCTAGACTAGTATTAGATAAGAAAGAACAATTCAGTTCCTTTTGTCTTACCTTCTATATTATATTGTTTGATGTCAGATGACTTCACATGGCCTCGAACAAAATAGAGACTTATTAGATCGAATTATGCACTATAGCAGCATACCGGACCGTAGCGGCAGCAGGACGCTACAACAGTCTCTGTAGCGGACTAGCAGAATGGTTAGCTGGAGGTAAAATAGCTACCGACATAGCAGTAGTAGTGGGCTATAGTAGCACTTTTGAGTTATTGAATTGTTTGCAGTTCTATTAGGGGATGTCAGTGTAACTTTGGTGTTAGGAAGTTTTAAAGGGGTAGAATAGGCTTTTTGGAACAAAAAGTAATCTAACTAAACCCTTCTTACATACACTGCCCAATAATATTTTTCATTTCTGGGGTTTATGTGTATGATATGTAATATACGCATACCACAACAACATCCAAGCATAAACTTCCTCCGTTCTTAAATAAATGTGACAGTCCAATTTTCACGTTTTACGATGCACAACTTTAACCATTAATATACTACTATATTATTACCTATTAGTAAGAAAATTAAAAAAATCATATTTTGAAAAAGTACAATGAGACAAAATTAATAGTATTTTTTTAAAAAATAATTTGTTAATAAATTAATTAATAAAGCGTAATCAAATTACAACATGTGAATAGTGTAAAATTCAACATGTTGCATTTATTTAGGAACGGAGGAAGTATATAATTATGTATTATGACCAAAAGTTATTTAAATAATAGTCATCGTGCTATCCTCTTTAAAGCTATAGCATTTGCGGGGTAGGCCACTATGTTCTGCTATCCGCGATTGACAACACCAGTTTAAATACCATATTAGAATGATTTGGATTTCATCCTAAAGTCAACTTCATATGACTATGAGGAATTGCCGGGGATTTTGTATGTTGGATTTGAGTTTTTATATTTGTTTGATGTCTAATGACTAATATAATTTTTATTCTTATTACTTATTGCTTATTCTTATTCTTATTACTTATTGCTTATTCTTATTTTATTCAGATCAGATCAGATCAGAAAGATTCAGATCAGAAGCATTCAGATCAGATCAGAAACAATCGGATAACATGATTTATCACTTTATTATTATTAATATTTATAATTATAATTATATAATAATAATAATAATAATAATTATTATATTCTTCTTCTTATATTCTTATAATAATTATAAGAATAATTATTATTTTATAATAATATTAATAATTATAATTATAATTATTATTATTATATTATGATTGTAATAATTATTATACGACGTATTGTAATTACTATAATTATTGTTGTTGATAATATTAGACATTAATATTGTTACTATAATTATAATTACAATTATAACTATAATTACATCAATAATTACCATTACAATTATAATTATAATTACAATTACAATTATAGTTATATAATTATAATTGTAATTGTAATTATAATCGTAATTTTACAATTATAATTTCAATTATAATTATAATTATATAAATAATTATAATTAAGAATATAATTACAATTATAATTAGCTCCATAGTTATAATTAGTGTAATAGGTATAATTATTATATTTTTAATTATAATTATTATCATAATTATAATTTTATATAAATTATATTTTTAATTATAATTATAATAATTGTAATTATAATTATAATTATAATTATAATTATAGAAATATTCAAATCAGAAATATTCAGATTAGATCAGATCAAAAAGATTCAGATCAGATCAGAAACATTCAGATCAGATCAGAACTTAAAAAATTCATATCAGAAACATTTAGATCAGGTGAAGAGAACAACTTCTAAACATGTTTTGTTTTGAGTCTGCCTTATTAAATTCCAAGAAAAAAGAAGAAGAAATCCCCACTTTCAAGTGTTCTCACATTACTGCATCAATTTAAATGACTGAGAAAAAAATGATTTCACATTTAAGGAATAATTTGCAAATAGTTTTGCAACATATCAAGTGAAACCTTCATTCTGTAAACCAATACCTCTTGAACATGAAGTTTTGAGTCTTCGGTGAGAGCAAGAAGAAGCTGCCTGCGAATGCCCTCATCAAGAAGGAAAACTCGAGCTCCATCCTTGATTGTGTCAGTGAGATCCAACTTCCGCTCAACTTGAATGTCTTTAATATACCTCTGCCTGTGAACAGAGCTGATGGTGACTGGGTAAGTTAAGTATTAAAAACGAAAGCTCAAAGAAATGTCTAGCAATGGATACACACATGCTACTATTCCCTTTGAATGCAGGGTTGCTGCTCATCTTTGTCACGTTTTCCTTGGCAAGAATGATTAGATTCTCAAGCCGTTTCCACTGGAATGCACCATCCTTAAACAAAACCTGACAAGTGTTCATGGTCAGACGACTGTGAGACTAATCTTTTACGGAAATAAAAAATTTGAACATAAATTAATACTTTTAAATTATAATAACAACTCCTATAATAATAATAATTATTATTATTATTGTTGTTATTATTGTTCTACTACTACCTCTGTCCCATTAACATTGGGACATGAGGGGGAGACAAAGTAAGAATAAAAGTAAAAATAATTTAAAGCCAGACAAACTTTACCAAATTCAGTATGAGAGAATATTAGTGGGATTTCCCGAAAAGGAAAAAATGGGATGATCTTAGCGGGATAGAGGGAGTATTATTTTAAGAGTTCAACAAAAGCAATACTTTGTTAGCTGCACGAGTGTTTCTCTTTTACCAAAAAATATAAACCTCTCACATCTCGCACAAGTTGAATTGCAAATCAATTATAGGAAAAAATGCAGGGAAAAGTTCATAGAAGTACCATACAGTAGGGCGTGTTTGGACTAAGAGGACTTGGATTTTTAGACAAACTGTGATCTTTGATTAGCACAGATGGAGTCTACACACTAATGGAGTTCAATCTAGTTTACGTGCCCGTATTTGTCATTTCGTGATGACCTGGTTATTTCCCATTTTGGATCCTGCATGGCACGTTATCGCTAATACACAAACATCATGTATTATTTTTTTATTTAATTTTTTTGAAAAGTTAAATACTGGATATTAATTCTTTTTGAAAAATTAATAATGAATTTTAATTGGAAAAAAATTAAAAAATTTAATCTTGGGGATTGGAAGCGGTTACTCCCATCATTTCCAATAGAGCCAAAGACTCGCTATTTTTTGGCTCGGGAATACGATGGAACAAAGCAAAATAGCTCACTAAACTATCTACGCTTCTTTGCTATGAAGCAACAGTCAGTCCATGCAATTTTTGACGCGATTTTCATCACAAGGTCATCCGAAAACGGTCTTTATGTGCCTAAGTACAGGGGTGAGGCTGCAACCATCCGACCCACCCTTACCCCACCATAGGTGGGAGCCGTTGCGGCACTGGGGTAATGATGTTGTTTTTTGGGGGATTGGAAGTGGTTGTAAGCTATTAGTTTTAGTAAATCTGTTTTTTGTAGTTTAATTAATTTTTAATGTTGGTAAAAAAATAATACTCCGTATTCACTAATTGATGTTCAAAAAGTATTAATTTTCACTAATTATTTTTTCAAAACAACTAATACACGATGGTTGTGTACTTGTGTACTAATGGTAATATTCACCAGTTACCACATCAGGTAACACATGATGCCAGGAAAGATCCAAAATGAAAAGAAAAGTCAGGTTAGCAAAAAATGTTAAACATGTGTCACATGAGTAGACTTAACAACGTTAATGCATAAACCTCTCCTATAGTAACTGCACAATGCCACACATCCCAATTTGTATGAAAACAAACCACATACGTCTAAGTCTAAACGCGTCCAACCACAAAATACTGTTATGAATTTTTCCAGTTATAAAGAGCCACTACCCCTTGAACCCAATTATAGGAGCAAATTTTTACATGCAGCCTGTGTGAATCCCTTGTACATCTAGCAATGCTTCTATCAAACTACTTAGTGTGATGCACATTTCATTGAGGTATGATATGTAGACAATGTCAAAAATTATCCTAACATTTAAATGTATCATTTTCGATAATCGGATAATTCTATTCGCGGGTGTTAGTGACCTGTCCAATGAAAACCAGGAATACAAGACAAAGAAAAAGAGCATGAATGCCAAATTTGTTTGAAAAGATAAAATATGAAACAACATTCAATAGGAAAGATGTGGTCTAAATTTTTAAACAAACCTGCATAAGACGTTCCCGTAAAGCGGGGTTAGGATCTGTGAGAAGGCGCTTCGCAATATAAGGATATGCAACCTGGTATATTTGTTGTGAATTAATAGAATGCACATGAAAATGAAGCATATAAGATAACCAGACACCAAACAAAAAGAAAGAAAGATAATCTAAGCCTATGCCTCTAGAAGTTGGTTTGTAAAATAATCTAAGGCCAAATTGTTTCTGTTGTGAGTGTGTATCTAGGCAAAGCGAACAAGATAGATTAAGAACAAAACAAGTCTAAGGATAGAATTAATTGGTGCATGATCTAGAACAAGTTGGTTTGTCAAGGCACAAAAATTAATTTCTTCAAAGTTAATTTATTAAATATACTGATGACCAAGGTTGTTACGGTGGCGAGACGCCCGACTAGGTGATAACTAGATGAAGAGAGCATAATATTTAAACATAAATCATATAATATAATAATATATTTCGAATCAAGTTATATATTGTAAAACCTCAAACAAAGAAATTAAATTAATTAAAAAGTAAAACTGAAATAAAACTAAAGGAAGCAGACAGAAGCCAGAATCCATATGGTCCCCTGTTAAGTACGAAACAGACAGGAAGTGTGACGGAATATAGAGAAAAATTTGAGTTTTTTTTCCGAAATAATGCCAATTAAATAAGTATTTACCGAAATAATGATGGGTTAAAACTATTTATGGATGTACTGTTGGGCCTAACCCGGGTTAGGCAAAGTCGCCAAACGGTTTGGCGACTTATAAGTCTCAAACCGGGATGGTGACAGAACGCAAAACACCCCCAAAAAACCTTTGGCGATTGTGCGAGCTCCAGGCGACGGCAGCGGCAAGTTGGGCACATCAAATCCACCATCTTCAACACTCTTTCCTCCAGGTTTGAAATCTCCATTTGATCTTCTCATAATCTCATATATCAACTTAGGGTTTAGGTCTTTAGGATTGAAAATCTTTAAGAATTGTAAGCTATGAATTGATTTGTTGTTTAATGTGGATATGTATGAGATATTGAATTTGAATGTGGATATTAATTTAATATTTTGGTTTTGTTAAGTATATGAAATGTGTATAAAGTTTGTATATTAAAAGGTAAATTATAATGAAATGTGTATAAAGGTAGTCATGGTGTGTATGATATTTTGGTTAAAGTGTATATATGTAATGTTGAATTTGGGTGTATACTAATGTGTATACATCAATAATCGTCATGTATTGATATTAGAATATGGATTTCTCCAACTTCCCAATAGTGTGTCATTGGGGATGAAAATTATTCGAGGATAGGGGGAATATGCTATGAAGGTGGTAGGAGACGGATTGTAGTTGTTTCTCGTGGCGCATGTATGTTAGAGATGCTGCAAAAAATATATGCAACTACACAGATTCCTCCGAGTCATTCTTTGCAAGTGCAGGTGAATATCCCCTTCACGGGGGAATAATACATGCCGATGACAAGTAAATTCTAGAAACAACTGACTGTTTCTTACTTCTCCATGTTACTAAATTTCCCCAAACATAAGAACAGTAACCAGAAGTACTTCTATAAGTTACATCTCCTGCCCAATCTGCGTCCGTGTGGACTCTAATTTTCTTTATTGTCATTCTTCCTAAAAAGAAGACCTTTTCCTGGAGTCATTGTGAGGTATCTAATGATTCTTGTAATAGCTTCCATGTGTTCATCAGTTGGATTATTCATGT
Organism: Cuscuta epithymum; assembly: GCA_945859915.1. Taxonomy (NCBI): domain Eukaryota; kingdom Viridiplantae; phylum Streptophyta; class Magnoliopsida; order Solanales; family Convolvulaceae; genus Cuscuta; species Cuscuta epithymum. The sequence goes on from CAMAPF010001007.1 coordinate 1,249,981, forward strand.
ATTGGCTCACCACACTTACAGGGAAACCAATATCAGGTCTAGTATGGGATAAATAAATAAGCCGTTCAACTAGCCTTCGGTATCTCCCCCTGTCCACAGGTGCTCTACCTGTCTCTGAGCCAATCTTTCTATTAGAATCCATTGGAGTTAAGGCTGGTTTACACCCAAGCATTCCTGTTTCCTTTAGTAAGTCTAGAACATACATTCTTTGAGAAAAAAATACCACGCCTTGATCGTGCAATTTGCATGCCTAGGAAATATCTAAGATAACCGAGATCTTTAATCTCAAATTCCTTTGATAAAAAACTTTTCAAGTTTTCCAGCTCTTCCTTGAAATCTCCTATAAGTATTATATCATCAACATAAACTATTAGGACAGCTATCCTTTTATCTTGTGAGTGTTTTACAAACAACGTGTGACACTGAATATAGCCATTTTTAATGACTGATTTAGTAAACTTTCCAAACCTGCTCGTGGAGATTGCTTAAGGCCATATAGAGATTTCTTTAGTCTGCATACTTTATTTTTGTTGGAAGAACACTCAAAGCCCCGTGGAATATCCATGTACACCTCTTCTTCCAGGCCACCATTCAAGAAAGCATTTTTCACATCTAGTTGGTGCAATGGCCAATCACTATTTGCAGCAACAGAAAGTAGAACACGAATGGTATTAAGTTTAGCAACCGGAGCAAAAGTATCTTGATAATCAATCCCGTAAGACTGAGTGAACCCCTTAGCAACAAGGCGAGCTATAAACCTCTCAATGCTACCATCTGCCTTATGTTTAATAGTGAATACCCACTTGCATCCCACTGGTTTCTTTCCAGATGGTAAATCTGTTATGTGCCAAGTTCCATTCTTCACCAGAGCATTGATTTCATCTTGTACAGCCTTTTTCCAACCCGGATCAATCAGTGCTTCTTGAATTGTGTGAGGAATCTGTACAGTATCAAGAGCTGAAACAAATGCTTGATAGGATGGAGATAATGTTTCATAGGACACAAAATTACCAATGGGATGTTTAGTGCAAACACGAACTCCCTTTCTCAAAGCAATAGGCAGATCATCATTTATATCAGTAACATTATCATGACAAGGAGTACTCATACCTGAATGCATTTCTGGAGGATGTGAATCCGGTTCCAATTAATGGCAGTCTTGTAGATGTGTCCGTTCTTTCTCAGGGTTCTTTCTTCTTTGACAAACACGAAGTTCTTTAGGTTCAGGATGAGAATTAACTATTGGTGACGGTTCAGACGTGTTTTCAGTGACTTGAGATGAACTAGATGGATTAAATGGAACTTGATTTTCTATGACATCTTGACTTTCTTGGACTGAGTTCATAGGTTGTGGACTGGTGAGTTCAAGAGAAGGTGCAATAGATGAGATTTCCTTTGTAGGAGTATGACTGTTCGGAACAGTTATTCCTCAAAGGTGAGATTCACTTGCATTCTCCCCCTGAATCTCAGATTTGTAGTAAGTTTGTGATTCGAAAAAGGTGACATTCATAGAGTTATAGGTTTTTCGTGAAGTAGGACAGTAACACTTATAACCCTTTTGATTAGATGAATAACCTATGAAGATGCATTTGATAGATTTAGGATCTAACTTACTACGATGTTGTGAATGAATATGGACAAAAACGGTGCAACCAAAGACCTTAGGATCAACAAAGCTAATGAACCTTGTATGAGGGAATATTTGCAGAAGAGTATGACACGGAGTTCGAAATTTCAGCACTTTAGATGGCATTCCATTAATGAGATAGGCAGCGGTGAGAACTGCATTCCCCCAAAAAACTTTAGGAACATGAGCCCCAAACATGAGAGATCGAGCAACTTCAAGAAGATGTCGATTTTTTCGTTCAGCGATTCCGTTTTGTTGAGGGGTGTCAACTCAAGAACTTAAATGGATGATGCCATGTTCTACCAAATAGGTACCAAGAATAGAATTAATAAATTCTTTGGCATTGTCAGTTTTGAGTACTTGAATCGTAGTGTGAAACTGAGTTTGAATCATAGAATGGAAGCGCTGAAAAATTTGCCCACTTCTGACTTATTTTGCATAAGAAAAACCCAAGTTAATCTTGTATGATCATCTATAAAAGATACAAACCATCTCTTTACTGTTATAGTGTTTATGCGTGAAGGTCCTCACACATCACTATGAATCATTGAAAACGGTTTGGATGGTTTATATGTTAATCTAGAATAACTAGTCCGAGTGTGTTTAGCAAACTGACAAGTCTCACAACAAAAAGAACTTGGATTTTTATTCAAGAATAAAGAAGGAAACAGTTTTGACAAATACACAAAGTTTGGATGACCAAGACGATAGTGCCATAACATGATATCACTATCTTTATTAGACAAAGAAACCGACTGACTATTCAAAGTAAGTAAACTGAACTTCTGGTTTTGATAGAAACCTTGCAAAAGCAGAAGGAATACAAACACAACTCCAGTAATTCACACACAATTACTGGTAATCACAAGCAAATAGAGTAAGAACACAATCACAGTATCTTATTCCACAAGATAACAATCAACAAGGGAAACAGTATACAGGCCAAAAGAGGAGATAATGCTCCCGCTTTCCCCGTCCCAACCAAATGACCAAAAGCCTGCCAACCTAAAAGGAAACCACTATTTATATCCCTTCCCTAAAAGGAAGGTCGTTATTAGTTACTTAGCAGCTTTAACTAATAACCGAGCCAGTCTATTTAGGCCTTCTAGTGTACACTCGCCCATATCTATTTACTTTGTCTAGACTATCACCCGTGTCCCTATCAGGTTTATGCTAGTGGATGAGACTTCATCACGTAGAACATACAGTCTGGAACACATCTTAGCACTGCCAATCCTCTTCCCCGAGTCCAAATCCTGAAATACACAAAGATTTAGAGAAAAATTTTGTCACATTTACTGATTGAAAATAAATTACAGTCTAATTTAGGCACATAAAGCACAGATTTGAGAGTTAGGTCCTTTGTTATTCTGACTGAACCCGAACCCTCAACTTGAGAAAGTGAGCCATCTTCCTTTGTTTGGGTGAAACTCAGAAAAACTAGATGCAACTCCAGTCATGTGATCTGAAGCTCCGGAGTCTAGAATCCAGGATTTGTTAGTGCATCTATTGACAAAACAAGCAACTGATTTATTACCTCCCATAGCCAACATTCTAGTATCCTGCGTAGATGTTGGTTGAGTGGAGGATTGATTCAGAAGTTTCTGAAGAGCCTCAAGTTGAGCTGTAGTGAATAGAGCTGATTCAGGCACATCATTTAACTCTCTGACAGCTGAATTTGACGTGGCAGCCACATTTCCATGACTGAAACGATCACTCCCCGCCTTTGGTTTTCAATTTTGAGGCTTCCCGTGAAGTTTCCAGCATGTTTCTTTGTAGTGTCCAAGTTTTCTGCAGTGGTCACACCAAGGGCGGCTTCCCTTATTTTGACGATTATCATGATTTGCTCCCTGAGTTTGTCCACGGGCAGCAAGGGCAGAAGATTCCAGATCTGAAGATAGAAATGAGGAGCCCATCATAACCTTTTTCCTACTTTCTTCAAGGCGGACTTCAGAAAATGCTTCTTTTACCTTAGGTAGGGGCTTGGTACCCATGATTCGACCTCGAACATCATCCAGATTTCTATTGAGGTCATGAAGAAATTTGAAAGTTCTCTTTTTCTCCACAATGGAACGATACAATGTTGTATTGTCAGCACACTTCCAAGCATATTCTTCAAATAGATCCAACTGCTGCCAATAGCGAGTGAGAGTGTTAAAGTATTGAGTGACAGAGGTATCACCTTGATGGAGATCATGTAAGGCTGCCTCGATAGAAAAAAGCTCAGAAGTATTCCCAGAGCTTGAATAGGATTCTTTGACAGCATCCCATAATTCTTTTGCCGTAGCATATAATAGAAAGTTTTCCCCTATATCATTATTCATAGAACTAATGAGCCATGACTTAATCATATGATTATCAGACTTCCAAGTTTTGAAGAGAGGATCATCTTTCTCTGGAACTGATCTTTCACCAGTAAGATACTCTTCTTTACCTTTTCCACCAATATACATCATCACTGATTGAGACCATTGGAGATAGTTGTGTCCATTGAATTTGTGGCTGGTAACGAGAGAGACAGCTTCATTTATTTGAGGAGAGGCAGAAAGAATTGATGAGGGTGTTTTAGAGATTGCCTCTGAGATGGAGCTATTGTTTTCGTGAGACATGATAGACAGGAGATGGGCACAATCAGACGAGAAGTACAGAAACCCTAGGAAAGCTAGAGCTCTGATACCATGTGAAATTCTGAATATTTGTGATGATCTCATTATCTCAGAATGGCAGGATATTTATACAACCTATTGGGGAGAGAATCTAAGACATTAACTATACAACCTGCTAATTTAGACAATAGAATATCCTATTTCTAGAAAGAATAAAATACAGGAGATCTGGCATTAATACCAAATCAGATCTAAAGTACAACAGTAAATATTCTCTAAATCAGGAAATAAATCCACAGTTGCCTATCAAAAAGGAAAGTAAGATAGGTAAAATGGACGGATGGAGTAATATCTTGCGCTTTATTTACGTTGAATAAGGTATCAAAGTGTGACCTTCACACTTTTATTTCTTCATCCTCCATTTGTACTTTTGATCGACATCTTTCACACACTTAACTTTTCTAATATCTTGAGTCATACAATAACAGAGACGAGCAAGTTTATAAATATCTCTTTCTTCATGGCTTTCTTAGTTACATACAACTCTTTGTACACCTTCCCCCGTCCTTCCTACATGGCTTTCTTAGTTATTCTTTTAGCCTTCTTGAACCCCTCTATGTTCTCATCGCTCCAACTTTTTCCCAACTTTTTATAGCATACCCTTTTGTTACTTATAACGAAAGTAAAATAAAATATAGTTTAGTATATATGAAGTAAGAAGGAGAGAACAAACTTAGACGGTTCGACCATGATGATTTAGACTTTAAAGCTGAAATAACTTGAAACACAGAACTCCATCAACCTCCCCATGCTTGTTTTGTATCTACATCAACACGTGATAATTGTTTCCATACGGGGTTAAACGTTCATCATGCAGGGACAGTTCGGACTGAAGCAGGTTTTGTGTGTGAGAGGGGATCAAGATCCTCCACAGCAACATTATCCCAGGGCCACAAAGGCTCCCACCTATGGTTGGGTAAAGGGGTGGTCGGATATACGCAATCTTACCCCTATACTAAAGCATAGGGAGACTGTTTCGGATGACCCATGATGAAAATCGCGTAAAAAATTGCATTGAAGTAGGAATAAGAACATATGTGAGTTTCCTTGTAGCAGAAGTAAGATCCTACATGGCGGTAACAAGATCTTTTGTTGTCTCAAAGATCGAGACATTCAATTCTCCAAACGTCCTTGTCCATGTAGTAGTAGTAATGCGACAACGAGGACTCATCAATGACAGTAACAACAATGATGAAGACGCCTAACAAGGGCGATGACGACGACAACAACAATTAAAATCGTAATAACAACAATGATAATAAGTGACAAGCCAATATCAGATTTTTTAGAAGAGTTTGAGTCAAAGACCGAGATTGTTCACCTCAAGAAATTTGAAATCTGGCTTCAACGTAAAACATATGCCTTCTTGAGTCAATAGAGAACGGATGACAAGAGAAAACCTCTCCGGGATACGAATTGGATAGTTGTAAACTAGTTGGTTAAACTTTCCTACATCATGAACATGTGCTATCCATAATCAGTTATCACATGAGCAGAAGAAACCTGAGGCAGCTTTACAACAAAATAACATGAACATTACCTGTAACACTTCTAAAGTTAAAATCAGAAAGTCCTTTTTCAAGTGAATTCTGCCAAATTGCTTCCAAAGCAGGAATAATGGGGGACACATCAGTACCACAAGCTAGGAAGCCAAGTCTAGTAAAATCTTTGGCCATCTCAGCATAGTCCTCATTTACAGCATGGACAACAGCATCAATCAAAATCTGTTTATTTTGCTGAAAAGAAAACGAAAAGTGGATTCTGAAAAGCTCTTCTTAAGGATATACAAAAACTAGAGCAATAAATGAATGAGGCAACACAATCCAGTATTCTTACGAAAAATATTAATGGAAGCAATGCATGGGGGTATCATTTTTATGTTCTGTATGTGCACAACCGAATGCTAGTATCTACCATATTTTGCATTTGCTTGTTCACCAGACCTATAGAGGCATATATTACCTGACTCAGAACAGCAACATTCCCAAAGTCAACATATGCAATGCGACCATCATGCATAGCAAAGATATTCCCAGGGTGTGGATCTCCATGGAACAAGCCAAACTCAAGTAACTGCCTCAAGGCTGCACTAACTCCAACAGTCAAAAATCCATCTATATCAATTCCTGCCCCCTTGATTGCCTGACAAATAATAATATAAATATATCAAGATAAAAGCTAATTCTCAAGAGGCAGCAATTACATAAAAAGCTCTGAAAAGTATACCTCTGGATCGGTGCAACGTATTCCGTCAATCCATTCCATTACAAGAACATGTGGACCAGAAAGCTGTTTATAAACCCGAGGAATTTTGACAGTAGGGTCGTTCTTGAAATTTTCCAAAAAATCTTCAATATTGCGAGCTTCCTGGAGAAGCAAAGAAAGACGTGTAAGACAAAGTTATGGTATGAGCTTGGTTATTTAACAAGTACCCACAACTCAGGTTTCTGATATTGCAGTAAGTTCTTTACTTAAATCACAATATGCCCCAATCCTACCAACCCTCAACCAGCAAATCAAAATACATATCTCTGAACTATTTTTAACTTATGCATGACTGCATGATAAGAGAAAAAAATCGTAAGTGTGCTATGTAAAATAATAGTATCCCCTTTTTAGAACAAACAGAATTAGATGCAAAATATAACCAATGTATAGTCTAGCTCCTCTAATAGCTTTTCCCCAAATTCTTCCACAATAAGTTCTGCATTGCATCCTAATTTTTGTAGACTGATCCCATCCAAGAATGAAGCCAGCATCCGGAAAAGAAAAAGATCTCGGTAGATGATAGGCTCAATATGAGGCCTTTGAACCTGCAAAAAAAACAAGTGTTTTGTTGTTTATATCTGAAGCATTTTGTCAAGAGATCAAATGTTTCGAACCTTGCATAAGAACAAACAAAAAAATGCAACTCAAAAAACAATTACTTGCATAATTTACAGCAACATAGCGCAGAAACGCAAGGAACAAAAAATGTTATATTTAAAAAAAAAAATGCAACTCTGTAAGCATTACTGAAACTGTGAAACAGGAACAGTACTGATTAAGAATTTAGGGGCATCACATATTAACTGTAAAAAAGTATAGTATATTAAAGGGTTTAAGGAGTGGGAAAGATGTGATATGAGATTTGGTATTCCAAACTTAACAAGTAGATAAGTATACTTTTTGTTCTCTTAAGGGATCATAGGGATGTAAAGCAGACCAGCAATGAAATAATGAACTTATATGATATAAAGAATGCATTCCATTCATGGTTAGAAGATTCAAAAACAACTGAGCAAACACCAAAGCATAGTGTTAAAGTAGGAACAGAATGTAGATTAAAATGATATGCAACCTTAATTGCAACATCCTCCCCTGTTGAACGCAATGTAGCTCGATAAACTTGACCCAAACTTGCAGCTGCTATAGTCTTTGAAGAAATATTTCTGAAAACAGCTTCCAGGGGTTGACCCAATTCCTCTTCTATGATGTTGAAAGCAACCTAAACCACAGTCAATGATTGCTGCTCATGGAAAAAAATTACGCTGAAGAAGTATCATTTTTAAGAATGCCTCAGAAAACTGAGCTAATCAACTCATTACCTGATTAGGAAAAGGAGGAACATCATCCTGAAGAATACAAAGTTCATTCATGTAATCTTCTCTAATTATATCTGGCCTATTTGCAAGAACCTACCAAAATAAATATAATCAAAAGTAGGGTTAAGAAAATCCGCACAGCAGCTATAAAGTTTTCTAGTGAATCGACAAAGAGGTGGAGGAAACCACCACAACATCCAAGTCTTAGTCCCAAAAGATTTTTGGGTCGGCTAACGTGAATCGATACACGATACCGAAACCAAAAGGAAAAGAGATAAGCTATGATCATCATCATCATCATTACCCCAATGCCGCAAAGGCTCCCACCTACGGTGGGGTAAGGAGGGGTCGGATGTATGCAGTCTTACCCCTGTACTAAAGCACAGAGAGACTATTTCCAGATGACCTAAAGTGAAAAACGCGCCAAAATTGCATGGACTGATTGTAGCTTCATAACAAAGAAGTGCAGACAGTTTAGTGAGCCATTTTGCTTTATTCCATCACATTTTCAAGCCAGAAAATAGTGAGTCTTTGGTTCCATTGCAAATGATGGAAACAGAGATAAGCTATGATAAGAAAGATAAGCTATGATACAAAAGATAATATAAAAAGAGATAGAATATACATAAAAACGATAGAATAAAAGGGATAAAAAGAATATATAATATATATATATATGAGTAATCTTCCGAGCCGTCCGGCCTCCTCCTTTTGGGGGCCTTCCCGGTGGTATTTTTTGCTCAATTTTTTGTGTATGTTCCTCATCAAGTCTAGTTCATCCATACCAAATTTCAGAAAAAAATTCAATCGGGAAGGTCATCAAATGATTTTTGCAAGTTAACTGGTCCGGAAAATACATATTCCGGACCAGTTAACTTGCAAAAATCATTTGACGCCCTTCCTGATTGAATTTTTTGCTGAAATTTGGTATGGATGAACTAGACTTGATGAGGAACATACACAAAAAAATTGAGCAAAAAATACCACCGGGAAGGCTCCCAAATGGAGGAGGCCAGACAGGAGTTCCTGTCCGGAAATTCCGGACAGGAATATTCCTGTATATTTTTTTTTATATATATAGCAGTCTTCCTGTCCAGCCGGCCTGGCGGGGAACCGCCGTCCGGCCAAGGGCATTTCGGGCACTTCCCAGTAGAATTTTTTGAGCATGTTCTACATCAAGTCTAGTTTATCCATACCAAATTTTAGCTAAAAATTCAATCGGGAAGGCAGTCAAATAACTTTTGGAAGATAACTGTGCACTTAAATATGTATAAACTGCGAATATTTTTAATGACTATGCCCGTTACAATCGGGAAGTTATGTTCATAGATGACTATGCCCGTTACACATGGTTATTTTTAATGAAAGACCGATTTGCATTACTCCAAATATTTCAAAAAATTTGTGTAGAAATTCCAATACAGTTTGGACCGGCCCATAAGGAAAATATTATAAATATGAGTTGGGAGTAGAATAAAAGGTTAGGCAGAAATTCAGTGGAATTTGTGCTAGGAGAGTGGGACCTCTCGAAAAGTCTCAACCTTGTTTTCTTCCCTTTCATTTCTTCTTATACGCTCGTTACTAGTTCTGCCATTGTAGCTACTTGAAAATTCAGAGATATTATCTGAATTCCTAATCAATATACCTAAATTTTTCCTATATCGTGTCTGGATTTCCGTGACTCTATCACCCGTGAGGCACTGTGACAACTAGAGTGACATTGTGTCATGTTGACTGAGATGGAGGATCTACATTCTAGTGGGACATGGAAATTAGTCCCCCATCCTCCTAGAAAATCGGTGGTCAGTTGTAGGTGGATTTATACTATTAAGGTTAGATCTGACAGAAAAGTTGATCTTCTTAAAGCACGTTTGGTAACACAAGGGTATACTCAGATTTATGGGTTGGATTATACCGATACATATTCTCATGTGGCCAAAATGGCTTCCGCTCGCTTATTTTTGTCTATGGCGGCCATGAGTCGTAGGTCATTACACCATTTGGATATCAAAATGCTATTCTACATGGTGATCTCGAGGAGGAAGTTTATATGGAGCAACCACCAGGTTTTGTGTGCAAGTTACGTTGTTCCTTATATGGTCTGAAGCAATCTCCGTGTGCGTGGTTTGGGGGAGTCATCGATGTTATTCATAGATTTGGCATGATCTCAAGTGAAGTTGATCATTCGATTTTCAATAAACATTCCACAGGAAATAGATGTATTTATCTATTTGTCTGGTTGTATATGTTGATGACATTGTCATTACAGGTAATGATGAATACGGAATCACTCAACTCAAGGAATATCTCTTTAGCAAATTCCAAACAAAAAATTGGGGAAGCTAAAGTATTTTCTTGGTATTGAGGTTGCACAGTCTTACAACGGTACTGTTCTTTCGCAAAGCAAGTATGTGCTGGATATTCTTGAGGGAACACATATGTTGGAGTGTAGACCAATTGATACATCAATGGATCCAAATATCAAACTCTTACATGAGCAAGAGGTGTTCTTACCGGATCGAGAGAGATATAGAAACTCATTGGGAATCTGAATTATCTCACAATCACGAGACCAGATATTTCCTTTACTCTAAGTGTCCTTAGCCAGTTTCTAGATAAGCCATGTGATCGTCATTAGGATGACGCTACATGAGTCTTGAGATACATAAAGAAAACACTAAGTAAAGGGTTACTCTACAAAGACTGGGGCTATAAAAATATTGTGGGATACTGTGATGCAAATTGGGTTGGATGTCCGATCGATAAGCATTTTACTTCTGGATATTGTATTTTGATTGGTGGAAACTTGATTTCATGGAAGAGTACGAAACAAGATATTGTAGCAAGATCAAGTGTTGAAGTAGAGTACTGTGTAATGGCCATTGTTGCGTGTGAGATTTTATGGTTAAAGCACCTCCTTCAAGAATTGAGATACGAAAGCATGAAACCAGTGCAGTTGATGTGAGATAACCAAGCGGCAATGCATATCGCATCTAACAAAGTATTCATGAGAGGACTAAACCATCACAAGAGAAAATTTGAGGTCGCTTGCAACTTCATCCAAGAGAAAATTTTAAAAGGATAAATCATCACAAGTTATGTCAGCACGACACATCAGTTTGGACACATTTTAACAAATTCCCTTTGAAGTCATAAAATTTAATACATTTGTAACAAGCTTGGTGCATATGATTGATGTACTCCAGCTTGAGGGGGTGTTAAAACTCTAAACCCTAGCTTTATGGGTTCAGCGCACCATTGCCAAGTCCTCATCAGAAGCCGAATATTGTGCTCTATCCACTGCGGCATCTGAAATTCTTTGGATAAAATCACTTCTTCACGAGCTACGACACACCCTCTACCTACCCCATCGATTCTTCTTTGAGATAACAATGGTGTTGCTACATCTTCTGCCAATCCTACGTCTTCCATTCTAGAATGAAACATGTTGCTATTGACTTCCATTTTGTTCGTCAAGGCGTTCAATGTGGACTTCTTTGTGTTCGTCACACGCACCTCATGATCAACTAGCTAACATTCTCACCATACCGCGTCCACGACAACACTTTGATATTCTCAAAACCAAACTCAAGATTCTAGAAGGCGATCGAATACATGGCTATTCATATCATTGCAGATTTCAGTTACAGTCGTAATAATATATTGTATTAATTGTAAGATTACGGGTAAGCTTTTATAGTCGAGATAAAATGCTTCTGCCCTCGTGACACTATGGGAACCCGGTGCCGACGAATCTACCGACGAGTTGGCAGGCTCTGCGACCGGGAACAAGGAGCATGTATCATCCATCAATTTTGGGTCCATCGTCGTCCATTTCTTGATGCGCCATTTCAACCGACACTTGCCGCCGACAGCCGCAACAAGATTTCAGATCCTGCGCAGACAAGAGTCGCTTCTGCCGGAATCAATCCCAACTCTGTGCGGGAGGTCTTCAGATGGAGTGGAGAGAGCGCCCGTCACCACTCACCGTGAAAGGGGATTGGGTTTGAGATTGAAAGGTGCGGTTGCAGGGAAGAAGATTGGACAGTAGCCACTTGCAAACTCAAGCACGACGAGGCATACTCTGGAAGGGGACGAAGCAAACTCAAAGAGGGTGAGGCAACCACTGGCAAACAACAGTATCTCAGACAAGAGTATCTCACGGAGGGGAAGGCAACCACTAACAGACGTTGATATTTCAGGGAGGACCATATTTCAAAAAGAAATATGAAAAACAAATGCCTAGCTTCTTACATATCACCACTGTTCTAAAAATCGGCCGAGTCGGACCGATTAATTGGCCTAGGCGGCCCTAAATGTAGAGGCTTAATCGGCCAAAAAATCGACCTAGTCGGTCAAAAAAATCAGCTTAGTCGGCCACCTAGGCACTAGGCGCCCCTGAACCGCCCGACTAGCGCCTAGCGAGTTTTAGAACAACCCATACCACACCAGCAAAATTGGGAAAACAGCTAGTTATGTTTTTGTGAGGAATAACCAACGACCACCTGCTCAAGATCGAAGGAAAGGCAAGCATCTCTTGGGAGGGTATAATTCGCAATCTTAGGGTTTTGAAATTCTTATTGAAAGCAACTTGTTTCATTTCAATATTGATGGCAATTTTATTCGCATTTCTGAATGAAAGAGGGATTTTTCATATGCGATTGATCTTGATCTTGAGAAGATTAAGACTCCATTCTCACGTTGATGTCTCATAATTGGTCTGTCTCTAGGCTTGAATTACATAATTCCATTCTTATTTTGCATGATTCTAATTTCTTTGGCGGTTTTTTTCGAATCATCAAGAAAGGTTGTGGCTCTTTATTTATACCTAAAGGTTGGAAAGGAAGAGGAATTAAGCATTTTCTAGCAGGAATTAATAGAACAATAAATTTGATGAGGGATTCTGTAACCGAGCAACCTCTAGCGTCTAAACCGATCTCATATCAGGTTGTTTCTAGTTCGATGGATTCTTGTCTTGAAAGGGATTTTATTCCTTTGTTGGACGAGAGTTACTCTAACCAGAATAATTTCTCCATTTTGGGAATATGGCTTCAAGTTGACATAGACCATTCTGCCTCTTCTGAGACACATGAGGTGTTGAACTCTATCGAAGATCTCAGTAGTTCTACACATTTACCAGGTTTTGTAATCATTAATGATTTTTTTGAGACAACTATGGCTAATGGGGTTGAATTTCTCTCTCGTTACCTTATTAAGGAATTTGAAAGAATTGTAGCCACTTGTATGGAAAATAGGGACTCTTTCGACAACAGATAAAGCTAATCCAAGTGAAAACTTTTTGAGAGAGGCTATTACAGGTAATATATGCTCTAAAGGGATTGATTGTGGGGAGGTATTTGCTAAAAAGGAACTCTCATATTCGGGAGATGAATATCTCAGCCATGCTTCGGAGAGCGAGAAGAGAACTACAATTTAACTTTAGGAACTCATTTCTCTCTAGGGAGGGTCTTCTACTTGTACTTGGGGTTGGGCTCTTTATTTATTTTCTTTTCGTTTGTTTTTATTTTCCTCTTTTTTTCTTTTTCCTCTTTTCTTTGTAATTCTTTTAGATATTTCATTAATAAAACTTTTTTCCTTAAAAAAAAAGTTTAAACAAAAAAATGTAATTAGTAAATAGATTACCTTATAGACTCTCCTCCTGGTGTAGTAATTGGACTTCATGATTAGTAATTCAATAAAGAATTTTCAACCTAAAATCATTTATCTTTCTAAAGTTCATTAAAGCTTACTCCACTACGGGAAGACTAAGACTCTTGAGAGTTGAGACTAGTATAAACCAAGGTGATCTATTCTTTAATAATATGATCAATAATTTCAGAGTAACTCTTTGGAGCTTTGATAAGATGGGACGCCACATTCTCTTGCCTCAGCAGAAAGTTCTTCATCTATATTGATTAAAATCTCCTTTTCATGTCAGAAACCCACATGTAAAACAGTTCTACATCTTAGTGGTGTTATTGTTAATAAATTATGTAACCTAGTGAATGCTAAACTCCATACTCTCGGTCCCACTATTCTTATCACAAACTCTATTTTCGGATGTGCATTAATGGATAGAGAGTATGAACTCAGCACATATATTTTCTTATTCTAACATTCTTCCATCTTGTAATGTGACAAGATATACACAGAATGACTTAGAAGTATAGTACATGTCTGTCATTGTGTCATCGAGATGCAATTCATGTGTCTAGATCTAATTTCATAATACGCAGAACTATAGAAAACACCAGTATATAAGAACAAAATTGCAGAACCAAATCTGAAAATCCCAATGATAGAATGAGCACAGACCTGTCCAGCTTTGATGAAAGAAGGCCCCAGGTAACACAAGAGCTGCCTTAACTGCACAGCCCGAAGAGGAACAACCTCTTGATCACGACCCACGGCATAATCATACAGCAAACTCGTCCAATATAGCCCCAAACTCCACACTATCTCTACACCTCTACCAAACAAGGACAATATTGCGCCCTTTGACTCCAACACCTTATTTCTCACCTAATTAACCAAAAAACCACTGTAAAAAACAGTCATCCCACATATAATAAAAACTTAATTGAAGAAAAAAAATAAATGAATCGGTAAAACTGCATAGGAATTAACTAGAAGTTTTACACACTGATTCAGAGGAATATTTACGAAAGGGGGTGCAAACTCCTCGCTCGAAGTCGAGCTGCTCGAGAAAACTGTTGGTTTTGAGTGCGTAGATTCTCGATGAAGGGAAGCGCACCTTCGATGGCTTAAAGGGATAAAAACTCTTCTCGCTGCTTCTCTTGCACTGAGTTTCAGAGGGAATTAATGACGAAGAGGACGAGTAGAAGCAACACTGGCCGCAAATCAGCATTTTCATTTCAACTGTCATTTCTTCGAATTGAGAAATGGGAATAAATCAGAGGATAAGAGACGGCTGGGCCGCCGGGCCGATGGGGGGCGCGGGACTTGGGACGAAAATGGGTGTGATATTATTCTGTAAACTAATATCTAGATTCTAGATACTATCTACTTCGTACGAAGTATTATTTAGAGAAAATTGTCTCTCATATGACTAAAACATCATGTGTTTCGCAATATATGACTTAGTTATGTTTTTTCCTATTTCGATGGTACAATATGGTTCACGCTAATTTTGAATTATTTTTCCAGATCTTATATTTAAAGGCTGCCCTTCATCGATCAATTAATAGTGGAAACATTTTGTCCTGATTTCTCGCAAATGATATGGATGACCTCGTATGCACATCCATGTTAAATATTTTTCCTAAAAACATAGACTTAATAAATACGGAGCAGTACATATGTGATATGTCATAAACGATTTTGTTTATTATTATTATTATTATTATTATTATTACTATTATTACTATTATTATTACTACTATTACTACTACTACTATTATTATTATTATTATTATTATTATTATTATTATTATACTTTTTTGAAACATGCTTTTATTCCTTAACACTTCTCCATTTCTTTATTGTCTTGATTTATTGCCCTTTCATTGTAGTCTTCTATTACTGCCATTTACTTATAGTACAACTTCTCGATTTATTGCCCTCTCATTATAGTCTTTTGTTACGGTCCTTTAATTATTGTACGTCTTCAATTAATGTCCTTTCATTATGCACGTCTTCTATTACTGCTCTTTTGTTATTGTATGTTTTCTATTATATATTGCCCTTTCATTAGAGCCCTTCGTTCTTCTATTACTGCCCTTCGTTCAATTACTGCTTTTTTATTATTGTGTACAGTTATTGCCCTTCCGTTACTGTCGAATTGTCGGTTATCAAATTATCAATTATCTAATCACAAATTAATTTCAAATACAACCAAATTAAGCAATTGCCACACCGCCGATCCCGATAATTCCGTTTAGTTTCCGTTTCATAACCAAATTAAATATATTTTCCTAATAGCCGTTTCCGTATACAATCCAGGGCAAAATTGTAACTTTACTCCTAATTAACTACCCATGTAATCGTATCCGCATGTTTTGAAGTCATGCAATACATGCACGTGTTTTGATGTCATATATTGGGAACTTGTGTGTCTTTTAGTCATAGGCCCTACAAGAAAAGTGCACATAGACCGCACGTAGATCATTTTTTTTTTGTGGTGGCCGCATAACTGTTGTTAAAAACACTATTAACCACACATTTTTTAATTTACCACATACAAAACTGTGGTAAAAGGTCAGAGACGACAGTTTTTAACCGTGGCCAATGTTTTTACCACGGCTGTTGTGGCGACGCACGTAAAACTGACGCAAAATTGTCGTAAATGTTCCTTCTTATGTTTTTA
The DNA here is from genome assembly GCA_945859915.1 of Cuscuta epithymum. NCBI lineage: Eukaryota > Viridiplantae > Streptophyta > Magnoliopsida > Solanales > Convolvulaceae > Cuscuta > Cuscuta epithymum. The sequence continues at coordinate 1,266,184 of CAMAPF010001007.1, forward strand.
CGACAGTTTTGCGACAGTTTTACGTGCGTCGGCACAACAATTGTGGTAAAAACATTGACCACGGTTAAAAACTGTCGTCTCTAAGCTTTTACCACATTTTTGTGTGTGGTAAATAAAAAAATGTGTGGTTAATGGTGCTTTAACGACGGTTATGCTGCCATCGCAAAAAAATTGTGGTCCATGTGCAGTCTATGTGCACTTTTCTTGTAGTGAGGGCTGTATTTTTGTAAAATTAAATTGCAAAAATTGATAAGAATAATCACATCTTTCATTGGTCTTCTCATAATAATTTCACATGTACATAATCCTGGAATAATCCTACCTTTGCACCACATCTTCTTTCATTAGACCCTTTTTTGAAAATCTTATATAAATAATCCCACCTTTGTAGGTCATCAATAGGTCAGGGTCCAATGAAAGAAGATGAGGTGCAAATGTGAGATTATTCTTGGATTACGTAAAGGTGTGATTATTATGAGAAGACCAGTGAAAGATGGGATTACTCTTATCAATTTTTCCAATTAAATAATTGTATTAAATAAAATTTGAATTAATTCATTGAATTACATCATAAAACTTGAACTATCATAGTTTATCAGAGTTATACAACCATGACATTTCTATGCGGGAAAAGGGTCAAATTAGCCACTATGGTCAAGGTAAAAGTGCAAATAAAACACTAACCTTTTTAAGTGCAAAAAACATTAAATTGAATACCTAATTGGCATTCTAGCCACTCACTAACGGAAGCAACAAACGGCACAAAACGGAGCTTTATTATAATGGACCTAATAAATCTGCTTTATCATTTCGTCTCCTTTTCCTAAAAAATTTGCAGACGTAATTCAAATCCTTAAGATTTTGGGAATGGTAGGAGTTCTACAACTACTTGATCATCATGTAGTCCTTAGGTAATAAAGAGCTTGTGTTTACTAAAATGGATTCTTAAGCCACAGTACTGTATTTAGCTCATAAAGTTCAGCATATCACGAGGTGCTTCTCTGATTCATTATCAAATTAAGTGCTACCTTGTATGAGCTAACAGGTATTAAAGAATATAAATAAATTTATACTCCAATCAGTGTTGGGTTTCGGGTAGAAAAACGCAGCGGAATAAACGAAAAATTTACTACCCAAAATATACAATCGGATCTAAGGTTCATATTATAAACGAAATTACAAGACATAAGAGGAACTTACATAGCAATCTTAGTCAAGGATGTCAGATAGTCCGAGAAAACGATCCCGAGCTGTACCGGTATCCACACGCACGTGACTGGATCGGCCGCAAGGAATGTGATAGCGTTCTCTTCTTTCTTCCTCTCTACTCTAGGTTTTAAGAAGTGAATTTTTAACTCTTGAAATTCGTGGGTCTATATAGCCCTATTTATAAGAGGAGGAAAGAAGGGGTTTTATAGCTAATAAAACTCTCCTAGAGGCCCTTGCCCAATACCATTCGAAACCCTATTTCGAATTGAGCTAATCAGGCTATTTTAATGTTATTAACAAACATTAATGATCCAAATCACTTAGGTGTGTGACCCTGTAGGTTTATATATTATTGGCAGTGGGCTAGAAAATTAATTCGAGCCTCACAAATCTTAATCGGACTCTAGCAAGGCATTATGACTATCCAAAAATATATAAATGTCAAAATCTGACATAACCTTGTAATGATTAATTTGTGTTAATAATTCTCTTTTGTCAAACGATATCTTAATTGAGACAAGGTTCGGTCGTGTCATCCTTGTTATTCTCAATTAATATTTCTTGATTACCAAGTAAGATTAATCTTGAGCAAATGACACCTCATTTGAGCATGGTCATGCTTATTAATCTTACTTGTCAAGGGCCCCAATAGATATCTTTCTCTCGCTATACAAGAGTGATAAAAACTATCTTGATAATTCACATACTACTACATGGTTCATAATATGCACAATCACCACTTTTATAATTATCTAATTAAAGATAACATTTAATGATGTGCTTATTAAATATGTGCTTAATACTATTCCACTTCATATTTTGGCTGTTGATACTCTGCCTAAGTCTGTAAGTAAAAGCCTTGAGAGGAGGATGTCAAATTTCTTATGGAGGGCTGATGCTAGTAGGAATAAGGCTCATTGGATTAGATGGAAGGAATTATGTTTGCCCTATGCAGAGGGGGGACTAAATATTAGATCTCTTGGCGAAATAGAGAAAGCCTTTTCTCTAAAACTATGGTGGAAGTGGAAGAAAAATAAATCCTTTTGGGCTACTTTTTGTCATTCAAGATATCACAGAGATACAGATATGACATTCAACCAATCTGATTCCAATATTTGGAAAAGAATCTGTAAGACACATGACTTGGGTCAGAATCTTATTACTTACTCTCAAAATGGGGATATCTTATGGCTACCTGAAAGTAGTGGTAGGTTTACCTTATCTTCTGCTTTTCAGGAGGTAAGAAGATCAGTAAATTCTCTTTTCTCCTTCAGGCATGCCTGGAATAAGTATCAAACAAACAAAATTATTACTTGGCATATTTGGAAAATTTACTCAGCTTATGTGTGGGGTTCGAGTTCAATACCTAAACCAGAACACCTGATTATTCAAATCAAGATGTTTACTCAGAATCGGACCTACACCTTGACTAAAATCAAATGCCGGACTGTGGAAAAATTTCTATTCAGAGAAAATCTCATCCCGGTTCATTTTCAGTTCAAGAGGGCTGGTATTCAGAATATAAAATGGAGAAGACCCAAGCAAAGCTTTAAGTTAAATGTTGATGCTTCCTTCTTACCTGGTTGTGCGACAGGGGGAGCTATACTTAGGAATCGTGCTGGCGAGCTAGTTTGGGCAGCTAGTTTCGGCGTCCAGGCGTATTCCGGGGAAGAAGCGGAACTTAGGGCTTTGATTTTTGCTTCAGAGATGGCTTTGGAGGACGGTCTGTATGATATTCAGGTTGAAAGTGATGCATCTCGAGCGATTTCACAGGTCTTGGATGATTCAGGCAAGCTCGCTGAGTTCAGGAGAAAAGCAACAGGCAAGGGCTTTACCTTCGGACATGTTCTTAGGGAAGGTAACGGGCCGGCACATCATCTAGCTGCTTTGTGTTTGGATTCGGCCCAAATTGTTCTTTTTAATCAGGTAAATCAGTTGCCTAAGGTGATTAAATGTAGCTACTATGCTGATCTGTTTGGCTTTCCTGTTTTGCGATTTTAATTCATGTATTTTATTTTTGGGTCAGGCCTAGCCCCCTAAAAAAAATTCATTTCTTTTTGTTTTGGATCTTCATGTATTTCTAAGAGGAATGCCTCTGCTGAGAGGTTTGGTCCGGCCCACCTATCATTTTGTACTTCAACTATAATTTAATAAAATACAGGCAAATGACCCCCGGCATTTGCCCCACTGATGGGGTGGTTTACCTTCCGGGGTAAAAAAAAATCAAACAAACAAAATTCAGATCTTTCAATGGAGAGTTATTCATAAAATTCTTCCTTTCCCTGATAATTTAGGAAGATTCAATCTAACAATGTTCCCAACTAGGTGCCCCTTATGTAAACATGCGTCTGACACTATGGACCATGTCTTAGTTAGCTGTTATTATAATTGGAACATTTGGAGATATTTTTTGGGGATCTTTGAAATTCCCTTTCCCAATAGATTGTCAACTATGAGACAAATGCTCATTGCTTGGTGGCTAGAAGCAGGGAATAGAAGTATTTTGGATGTATTTAAACATAATATGGCAGGCATTATCTCTCGGCACATTTGGAAAGTTTATTGTCAGATTACTTGGGGAGGGGATACTGAGATCCCACGGTGGCAGAAAGTCATTACTCAGATTAAATTGTTTTCGCAAGAATGGTCTGAAGCTAAGTTATCTAATGTTAATCTCGGAATGCCTAGTTTGGTTCTATTCGAAGAAAGGATGCTAAATCTATCATTTCGGTTTCACAGGCCAAAGATTCGAGTTGAATGTTGACGCCTCTTTTACTGTGGATAGGGCTTCTGCTGGTGCTGTGATAAGATCCAAATCAGGTATGTTGATGGCGGCTATCCATTTTCCGATCTCTGCAAGCTCGGTGAAGGAGGCAGAGTTGTTAGCGGTTCATAGGTCGGTCCTCTGTGCGATTGAGCATGGTTATCATACGCTGGAGGTAGAGATGGATTCGAAACAGGCATTGGAGGAAATCCTGGATGGGGTGATGGAAGGACGATGGAGAATGGTTTTAGAAAATCTGCGGAAATGGAAGGCCGAGTGGCTTATGGAGTTCAGACATATCCCTCGCAAAATAAATTGGGTTGCACACTTCCTGTCTAAAATTATTTTTGATGAGTTGGTTTCCTATTTTACTTGCTATCAACTTCCTACCAACATTAGACGTTATCTTCTGGCAGATAGGTTGGGTTTGAGTTACTTTAGAGTTTATTAATTTTTGGTTGATTTATTGGGTCAGGTTTGGTTCCCCCAATATTTTTTCTTCATTTTTTCCGGTTGTTGGTGTATCTTTAGAGGGAATGCCCCTTTGGAAGAGGTTTTGGTATAGTCCCCCTCTTCCTGCTGTACTCTTCTTCCGATTATCAATAAAATCCTAGCAAACGTTCCCCGGCGTTTGCCCCACTGATTTTGGTGATTTGCCTTCCAAGTTTAAAAAAAAAGATAACATTTAATGATGTTAATACAGATTAATTCCCATGCAAGTAACCATGATTATCTCAAGTATAAGAATATAACACCTCATCATTATTGAGGACAACACTGATGACATATAACCTACCAGTGTCCTCAAGTTGGGTCTGTCCAATGAACTTGTTCTCCAACAAGCATCTATGTTATTAACTTGATATCTCTATACCCATGACTAGTGGAATATAGCCATTAGTTAATCCACATACTGGTCTATTAATTATTAATGTCCCAAATTAATAATATTAGACCAGAGACAATTAGAATAGGGGTAATTTGACTTTGCACCCCATATTATTGTCCAAATTGGACTTTGCACCCTGTTTTTAAAAATCTTTGTTTTTGCACCCCAACCCCATATGAAAAGACAAAAATGCCCTCAATCAGGAATATGTTGAAGACCAACACAATTAATAATGGAGGGGCATTTTTTTCTTTTCATATGGGTTGGGGTGCAAAAACAGATATTTTTAAAAACGGGGTGCAAAGTCCAATTTGGACAATAAAATGAGGTGCAAACTCAAATTATCCCATTAGAATATTATGCTTATTTTAAAGTGTAGCATTCCACAATTAAGTCACGTACTTAATTAGCTACTAAACATAGTATTCAGGGACTAAATATTAATAAAGAAAACTCACAATAATAATTAACATAAAATGAGTTTGTGACTTTATTAATTAATGAGCATTAAATATTTATTGATAAATCATAAACTATGATTGTCCTAGGGCATATTTCCAACAATTATATTATAAATATAAAATTCATTCCTATAAATCAATGCCTAATTTAGCTACCACCGTCAATTAGGGGTGTGCATTTTAATCGGTCCAAACCGGAAAACCGGGCCGAACCGGTACACATTTCTTAATAGGGGTCCAAACCGGTACACATTTCACTCTCTCTTCACCCCATCTTATTTCTCTATCTTTTTTTCATATATTTTATCTTTTAATGTATCCTTTTATCACAATCTAATTGCTAGAACTTGCAACATGTACCTCTAATTAAACATATTTATACAGAAATGAGTTTATTTGTTTTAAATCACCGTATTTTGTTTATTATATGCTGAAAAATATAGAAGTAAAATATGGCTAATGTGTGTCCCTTTATCAATAATGAGCTTTACATTCTTTCATATGTTGATATTTGAGGATTTTCTTTTATATTTGTTGATAGAAGTTCCTTTTGCATCTCCAAAAGTTCAGCCCGTCTTTTCATCGATTGTGCATTAATTTCCTTCTGTCTTGCTACTTCCGCTTCAAATTCTAATATCTAAAGTATAAGCCTGCTTCCTGGCTCGAGATCTTGCTTCAGATTCCCGGTTTTTAATCATCCTCCTTTGCCTCCTTTCGACTATTTTCTCTAAAGAGCCGCCCCACCCCCTCCTCCCACTTCCACCACTTCCACCTTCATTAAATGTACAAGGCGAATGGGATAGTGATTAGTGAAGGTCTATCCAAGTTACTCTTAGAAACAATAGGAGGAGATATTCCAAGTTCCAACAACTGGGGAGTACCGATTTGATCAAACTGGATAAAACCGATTTGACTGGGGAATGGGTACGGGGCGGGGAATACCCGAATTTTTTAAACGGTTAATGGTGTAGTTATGGTTCTATACTAATCCGCCCCGAAACCGCCCCGTTCACTAATGGTGCGGGTACCCGCACCGTTACCTGATCCGTAACATTATTAATGAATTATAACTTTTTATATATAAGAATAATAAGTATATATGCTAAATTGTGTATACTAAATAGTATATATCATATAAATAATGCTAAAAAGTATACTACTTTTTTAGGCTTAAAACTAAATATAGGTCTAAACTTGTTTTTGGAATTTGGATTCTGGGATTATTACTACTTTTTTATTATGTTACAAGAGATATTAGGTGCATGTCATACCAATGAGTTTAGGCCAGTCTGCTTGATTGCTTAAATGTTTACTTTTGTATGTTTTAGGGTGCTTTCAATATATAAATAACAAGTAGGATTAAAAATTGGTTATTTGTTTTCCAAAAAAAATGGTTATTTGGTATCATTTGAGGAAACGGACAAACGGTTACCCGTGGATAAACCGATTCCCCGTTGGGGCGGGTACGGTTCAAATAAAAATTACCCGAACAGGTAATGGAGCGGTTTTGGGGCAAACATTTATCCAACGGGAGTTTCGGTTTTATGTGTACCCGTCCCCGATCCGCCCCTTTACCATCACTACTGGGGAGACAAAAGGTGCAGCAGATTGCTTAGCATACAATGGTGGCTGAAAAAGGTGTTGTTCTTGCTTCGCAGAATTGGAACCTCCTGAATTTACCATTTTGTCCTCCCTTACAACCCCGACTCGCACTTAAAAGTCTTAAAGTGTCGTTTCTCCATAGCTTTTCAAGACTGTCTCTTTCTGGCTAAGTGTCCTAGGAATGGTTAAAAAGCTATTTGGAGCAGGAGATAGGAGGGGTTGATTAGATTCCTCCTCAGCTGTCCATGTGTACTTCAGTAGGTCCTCCATGTTCATTGACCCAAAGTCCTTCCCAAGTCCACCATTTGTGATCTGGAGCTCATCAAAGGTCAGTGCGTATATCAAAGTTTGTCTGCAGCTCAGTGGAGGCCCCTCCCCAGAGTTCTTGAAGTTCAAGTAAGAACCCATTCTTGATCAAGTTTGAAACCTTTGTAATATGAAAAAGGTAGACAGAGTTGGGGAAGTGTGTCCTTGGCTTCCATATGTGCTTGCTGTCCACAATTGCACTCAAATATGCACTGAGGTATATTTACTTCTAACTAATTTCTTTTTATTAATTTTTCCATTTCATCTTCTTCAATGGGCTACATTACTTCTATTGTTGTAGATTACCTCTTTCTATGAAAGTGGCATTTTAATTGAAAGAAGACCACTAAAAACATGAAAATTTTTATCATTCACCCAGGCAGTTCATGTTACTTCTTTCGAGATTGTATGTTATGTTAATATAGCTAGATAGACCATGCTAGTTCTCAAGAGGAAAGGACGGATTTACGGGAAATTTGAGCTCCCACTCCCAAAATACGGGAGTCAGACATAGGTTTCCATTTTACGGGAAATGTGGGTAGCGAATCCAAAAAAAGTAGGGTGGCCGGGGAAAATAACAAGCCATCCAAGTTGTGGATTTGGGGAATCCAAAATATGTTATTTATACGGAGTATTTATGCCCGTGCAGTCATTGGCAGAGCCTTTTATGTAACGGATTTGGGGAATCCAACATATATTTTATTGTTTTCTATCTTACACTAGTAAACTCACCCGTGCGATGCACGGTCTGAGAATTTTCATTCAAATTTATTTGTGTTTACTAATTCAAATTACAATATCAATGGATGAGAGCATTTATCTTCATGGAATATTGATATAACTTCCAACAATAAACAAAGCACACTTATAATATATACTTCGTATTATAGTTAAAAAGAGAGCACCAAGCATTACTTAAAAGATCAAAAAAACATCCAACAAATACTTATAAACCATAACATTGTAAATATACATTTCATGTAACCCTAAATATTGTTGAACACTTTTAGAATACAACATTCTGAGTTTTGTCAGAGGTTCCTTCTTCTTCATCAATACCCGTGCCATGAACGATTGGTGAAATTTTGCGGGTATAATTAATATTAGCCAACATTTTAATTAAAAAATAAACAAACTTGTAATTTTAATTGGATTGTTTAGAATTACACTCCATGCAATAATAAAACTTGAAGTAAATGAAACATATAAAATACAATTTACTAATGAAAACAGAAATATAGAGTAGTTCATTAATTTTTATAGCCCACAAAATAGTAAGTAACACGGGATATAAACATCATTTGAAAACAATTACATTATATGGCAAATTTTATGAAACACTTCTCTGTACCTTCTGTCTAGCATTAACCCTTGTTAAAATGGAAATTACACTAAATAGGACGAAAAAAGTTTTATGTATTCCAAAATTGGACCTTAAGCATGACATTTTTTTTCAAGCTTGACATTAATTACGCCTATTTTGGCAATAAAAACATGACAAAATTATTTTGGAATTCTCAAACTTATTTACTCATATTCGAAAATTTTCCCTTATTAAAATCCTTCATTTAAGTAATATACATTTCATGTAACCCTAAATATTGTTGAACACTTTTAGAATACAACATTCTGAGTTTTGTCAGAGGTTCCTTCTTCTTCATCAATACCCGTGCCATGAACGATTGGTGAATTTTTGCGGGTATAATTAATATTAGCCAACATTTTAATTAAAAAATAAACAAACTTGTAATTTTAATTGGATTGTTTAGAATTACACTCCATGCAATAATAAAACTTGAAGTAAACTTATTAGGGTTTAGGGTTTAGGGTTTAGGGTTTAGGGTTTAGGGTTTTAGGGTTTAGGGTTTAGGGTTTAGGGTTTAGGGTTTAGGGTTTAGGGTTTAGGGTTTAGGGTTTAGGGTTTAGGGTTTAGGGTTTAGGGTTTAGGGTTTAGGGTTTAGGGTTTAGGGTTTAGGGTTTAGGGTTTAGGGTTTAGGGTTTAGGGTTTAGGGTTTAGGGTTTAGGGGTTTAGGGTTTAGGGTTTAGGGTTTAGGGTTTAGGGTTTAGGGTTTAGGGTTTAGGGTTTAGGGTTTAGGGTTTAGGGTTTAGGGTTTAGGGTTTAGGGTTTAGGGTTTAGGGTTTAGGGTTTAGGGTTTAGGGTTTAGGGTTTAGGGTTTAGGGTTTAGGGTTTAGGGTTTAGGGTTTAGGGTTTAGGGTTTAGGGTTTAGGGTTTAGGGTTTAGGGTTTAGGGTTTAGGGTTTAGGGTTTAGGGTTTAGGGTTTAGGGTTTAGGGTTTAGGGTTTAGGGTTTAGGGTTTAGGGTTTAGGGTTTAGGGTTTAGGGTTTAGGGTTTAGGGTTTAGGGTTTAGGGTTTAGGGTTTAGGGTTTAGGGTTTAGGGTTTAGGGTTTAGGGTTTAGGGTTTAGGGTTTAGGGTTTAGGGTTTAGGGTTTAGGGTTTAGGGTTTAGGGTTTAGGGTTTAGGGTTTAGGGTTTAGGGTTTAGGGTTTAGGGTTTAGGGTTTAGGGTTTAGGGTTTAGGGTTTAGGGTTTAGGGTTTAGGGTTTAGGGTTTAGGGTTTAGGGTTTAGGGTTTAGGGTTTAGGGTTTAGGGTTTAGGGTTTAGGGTTTAGGGTTTAGGGTTTAGGGTTTAGGGTTTAGGGTTTAGGGTTTAGGGTTTAGGGTTTAGGGTTTAGGGTTTAGGGTTTAGGGTTTAGGGTTTAGGGTTTAGGGTTTAGGGTTTAGGGTTTAGGGTTTAGGGTTTAGGGTTTAGGGTTTAGGGTTTAGGGTTTAGGGTTTAGGGTTTAGGGTTTAGGGTTTAGGGTTTAGGGTTTAGGGTTTAGGGTTTAGGGTTTAGGGTTTAGGGTTTAGGGTTTAGGGTTTAGGGTTTAGGGTTTAGGGTTTAGGGTTTAGGGTTTAGGGTTTAGGGTTTAGGGTTTAGGGTTTAGGGTTTAGGGTTTAGGGTTTAGGGTTTAGGGTTTAGGGTTTAGGGTTTAGGGTTTAGGGTTTAGGGTTTAGGGTTTAGGGTTTAGGGTTTAGGGTTTAGGGTTTAGGGTTTAGGGTTTAGGGTTTAGGGTTTAGGGTTTAGGGTTTAGGGTTTAGGGTTTAGGGTTTAGGGTTTAGGGTTTAGGGTTTAGGGTTTAGGGTTTAGGGTTTAGGGTTTAGGGTTTAGGGTTTAGGGTTTAGGGTTTAGGGTTTAGGGTTTAGGGTTTAGGGTTTAGGGTTTAGGGTTTAGGGTTTAGGGTTTAGGGTTTAGGGTTTAGGGTTTAGGGTTTAGGGTTTAGGGTTTAGGGTTTAGGGTTTAGGGTTTAGGGTTTAGGGTTTAGGGTTTAGGGTTTAGGGTTTAGGGTTTAGGGTTTAGGGTTTAGGGTTTAGGGTTTAGGGTTTAGGGTTTAGGGTTTAGGGTTTAGGGTTTAGGGTTTAGGGTTTAGGGTTTAGGGTTTAGGGTTTAGGGTTTAGGGTTTAGGGTTTAGGGTTTAGGGTTTAGGGTTTAGGGTTTAGGGTTTAGGGTTTAGGGTTTAGGGTTTAGGGTTTAGGGTTTAGGGTTTAGGGTTTAGGGTTTAGGGTTTAGGGTTTAGGGTTTAGGGTTTAGGGTTTAGGGTTTAGGGTTTAGGGTTTAGGGTTTAGGGTTTAGGGTTTAGGGTTTAGGGTTTAGGGTTTAGGGTTTAGGGTTTAGGGTTTAGGGTTTAGGGTTTAGGGTTTAGGGTTTAGGGTTTAGGGTTTAGGGTTTAGGGTTTAGGGTTTAGGGTTTAGGGTTTAGGGTTTAGGGTTTAGGGTTTAGGGTTTAGGGTTTAGGGTTTAGGGTTTAGGGTTTAGGGTTTAGGGTTTAGGGTTTAGGGTTTAGGGTTTAGGGTTTAGGGTTTAGGGTTTAGGGTTTAGGGTTTAGGGTTTAGGGTTTAGGGTTTAGGGTTTAGGGTTTAGGGTTTAGGGTTTAGGGTTTAGGGTTTAGGGTTTAGGGTTTAGGGTTTAGGGTTTAGGGTTTAGGGTTTAGGGTTTAGGGTTTAGGGTTTAGGGTTTAGGGTTTAGGGTTTAGGGTTTAGGGTTTAGGGTTTAGGGTTTAGGGTTTAGGGTTTAGGGTTTAGGGTTTAGGGTTTAGGGTTTAGGGTTTAGGGTTTAGGGTTTAGGGTTTAGGGTTTAGGGTTTAGGGTTTAGGGTTTAGGGTTTAGGGTTTAGGGTTTAGGGTTTAGGGTTTAGGGTTTAGGGTTTAGGGTTTAGGGTTTAGGGTTTAGGGTTTAGGGTTTAGGGTTTAGGGTTTAGGGTTTAGGGTTTAGGGTTTAGGGTTTAGGGTTTAGGGTTTAGGGTTTAGGGTTTAGGGTTTAGGGTTTAGGGTTTAGGGTTTAGGGTTTAGGGTTTAGGGTTTAGGGTTTAGGGTTTAGGGTTTAGGGTTTAGGGTTTAGGGTTTAGGGTTTAGGGTTTAGGGTTTAGGGTTTAGGGTTTAGGGTTTAGGGTTTAGGGTTTAGGGTTTAGGGTTTAGGGTTTAGGGTTTAGGGTTTAGGGTTTAGGGTTTAGGGTTTAGGGTTTAGGGTTTAGGGTTTAGGGTTTAGGGTTTAGGGTTTAGGGTTTAGGGTTTAGGGTTTAGGGTTTAGGGTTTAGGGTTTAGGGTTTAGGGTTTAGGGTTTAGGGTTTAGGGTTTAGGGTTTAGGGTTTAGGGTTTAGGGTTTAGGGTTTAGGGTTTAGGGTTTAGGGTTTAGGGTTTAGGGTTTAGGGTTTAGGGTTTAGGGTTTAGGGTTTAGGGTTTAGGGTTTAGGGTTTAGGGTTTAGGGTTTAGGGTTTAGGGTTTAGGGTTTAGGGTTTAGGGTTTAGGGTTTAGGGTTTAGGGTTTAGGGTTTAGGGTTTAGGGTTTAGGGTTTAGGGTTTAGGGTTTAGGGTTTAGGGTTTAGGGTTTAGGGTTTAGGGTTTAGGGTTTAGGGTTTAGGGTTTAGGGTTTAGGGTTTAGGGTTTAGGGTTTAGGGTTTAGGGTTTAGGGTTTAGGGTTTAGGGTTTAGGGTTTAGGGTTTAGGGTTTAGGGTTTAGGGTTTAGGGTTTAGGGTTTAGGGTTTAGGGTTTAGGGTTTAGGGTTTAGGGTTTAGGGTTTAGGGTTTAGGGTTTAGGGTTTAGGGTTTAGGGTTTAGGGTTTAGGGTTTAGGGTTTAGGGTTTAGGGTTTAGGGTTTAGGGTTTAGGGTTTAGGGTTTAGGGTTTAGGGTTTAGGGTTTAGGGTTTAGGGTTTAGGGTTTAGGGTTTAGGGTTTAGGGTTTAGGGTTTAGGGTTTAGGGTTTAGGGTTTAGGGTTTAGGGTTTAGGGTTTAGGGTTTAGGGTTTAGGGTTTAGGGTTTAGGGTTTAGGGTTTAGGGTTTAGGGTTTAGGGTTTAGGGTTTAGGGTTTAGGGTTTAGGGTTTAGGGTTTAGGGTTTAGGGTTTAGGGTTTAGGGTTTAGGGTTTAGGGTTTAGGGTTTAGGGTTTAGGGTTTAGGGTTTAGGGTTTAGGGTTTAGGGTTTAGGGTTTAGGGTTTAGGGTTTAGGGTTTAGGGTTTAGGGTTTAGGGTTTAGGGTTTAGGGTTTAGGGTTTAGGGTTTAGGGTTTAGGGTTTAGGGTTTAGGGTTTAGGGTTTAGGGTTTAGGGTTTAGGGTTTAGGGTTTAGGGTTTAGGGTTTAGGGTTTAGGGTTTAGGGTTTAGGGTTTAGGGTTTAGGGTTTAGGGTTTAGGGTTTAGGGTTTAGGGTTTAGGGTTTAGGGTTTAGGGTTTAGGGTTTAGGGTTTAGGGTTTAGGGTTTAGGGTTTAGGGTTTAGGGTTTAGGGTTTAGGGTTTAGGGTTTAGGGTTTAGGGTTTAGGGTTTAGGGTTTAGGGTTTAGGGTTTAGGGTTTAGGGTTTAGGGTTTAGGGTTTAGGGTTTAGGGTTTAGGGTTTAGGGTTTAGGGTTTAGGGTTTAGGGTTTAGGGTTTAGGGTTTAGGGTTTAGGGTTTAGGGTTTAGGGTTTAGGGTTTAGGGTTTAGGGTTTAGGGTTTAGGGTTTAGGGTTTAGGGTTTAGGGTTTAGGGTTTAGGGTTTAGGGTTTAGGGTTTAGGGTTTAGGGTTTAGGGTTTAGGGTTTAGGGTTTAGGGTTTAGGGTTTAGGGTTTAGGGTTTAGGGTTTAGGGTTTAGGGTTTAGGGTTTAGGGTTTAGGGTTTAGGGTTTAGGGTTTAGGGTTTAGGGTTTAGGGTTTAGGGTTTAGGGTTTAGGGTTTAGGGTTTAGGGTTTAGGGTTTAGGGTTTAGGGTTTAGGGTTTAGGGTTTAGGGTTTAGGGTTTAGGGTTTAGGGTTTAGGGTTTAGGGTTTAGGGTTTAGGGTTTAGGGTTTAGGGTTTAGGGTTTAGGGTTTAGGGTTTAGGGTTTAGGGTTTAGGGTTTAGGGTTTAGGGTTTAGGGTTTAGGGTTTAGGGTTTAGGGTTTAGGGTTTAGGGTTTAGGGTTTAGGGTTTAGGGTTTAGGGTTTAGGGTTTAGGGTTTAGGGTTTAGGGTTTAGGGTTTAGGGTTTAGGGTTTAGGGTTTAGGGTTTAGGGTTTAGGGTTTAGGGTTTAGGGTTTAGGGTTTAGGGTTTAGGGTTTAGGGTTTAGGGTTTAGGGTTTAGGGTTTAGGGTTTAGGGTTTAGGGTTTAGGGTTTAGGGTTTAGGGTTTAGGGTTTAGGGTTTAGGGTTTAGGGTTTAGGGTTTAGGGTTTAGGGTTTAGGGTTTAGGGTTTAGGGTTTAGGGTTTAGGGTTTAGGGTTTAGGGTTTAGGGTTTAGGGTTTAGGGTTTAGGGTTTAGGGTTTAGGGTTTAGGGTTTAGGGTTTAGGGTTTAGGGTTTAGGGTTTAGGGTTTAGGGTTTAGGGTTTAGGGTTTAGGGTTTAGGGTTTAGGGTTTAGGGTTTAGGGTTTAGGGTTTAGGGTTTAGGGTTTAGGGTTTAGGGTTTAGGGTTTAGGGTTTAGGGTTTAGGGTTTAGGGTTTAGGGTTTAGGGTTTAGGGTTTAGGGTTTAGGGTTTAGGGTTTAGGGTTTAGGGTTTAGGGTTTAGGGTTTAGGGTTTAGGGTTTAGGGTTTAGGGTTTAGGGTTTAGGGTTTAGGGTTTAGGGTTTAGGGTTTAGGGTTTAGGGTTTAGGGTTTAGGGTTTAGGGTTTAGGGTTTAGGGTTTAGGGTTTAGGGTTTAGGGTTTAGGGTTTAGGGTTTAGGGTTTAGGGTTTAGGGTTTAGGGTTTAGGGTTTAGGGTTTAGGGTTTAGGGTTTAGGGTTTAGGGTTTAGGGTTTAGGGTTTAGGGTTTAGGGTTTAGGGTTTAGGGTTTAGGGTTTAGGGTTTAGGGTTTAGGGTTTAGGGTTTAGGGTTTAGGGTTTAGGGTTTAGGGTTTAGGGTTTAGGGTTTAGGGTTTAGGGTTTAGGGTTTAGGGTTTAGGGTTTAGGGTTTAGGGTTTAGGGTTTAGGGTTTAGGGTTTAGGGTTTAGGGTTTAGGGTTTAGGGTTTAGGGTTTAGGGTTTAGGGTTTAGGGTTTAGGGTTTAGGGTTTAGGGTTTAGGGTTTAGGGTTTAGGGTTTAGGGTTTAGGGTTTAGGGTTTAGGGTTTAGGGTTTAGGGTTTAGGGTTTAGGGTTTAGGGTTTAGGGTTTAGGGTTTAGGGTTTAGGGTTTAGGGTTTAGGGTTTAGGGTTTAGGGTTTAGGGTTTAGGGTTTAGGGTTTAGGGTTTAGGGTTTAGGGTTTAGGGTTTAGGGTTTAGGGTTTAGGGTTTAGGGTTTAGGGTTTAGGGTTTAGGGTTTAGGGTTTAGGGTTTAGGGTTTAGGGTTTAGGGTTTAGGGTTTAGGGTTTAGGGTTTAGGGTTTAGGGTTTAGGGTTTAGGGTTTAGGGTTTAGGGTTTAGGGTTTAGGGTTTAGGGTTTAGGGTTTAGGGTTTAGGGTTTAGGGTTTAGGGTTTAGGGTTTAGGGTTTAGGGTTTAGGGTTTAGGGTTTAGGGTTTAGGGTTTAGGGTTTAGGGTTTAGGGTTTAGGGTTTAGGGTTTAGGGTTTAGGGTTTAGGGTTTAGGGTTTAGGGTTTAGGGTTTAGGGTTTAGGGTTTAGGGTTTAGGGTTTAGGGTTTAGGGTTTAGGGTTTAGGGTTTAGGGTTTAGGGTTTAGGGTTTAGGGTTTAGGGTTTAGGGTTTAGGGTTTAGGGTTTAGGGTTTAGGGTTTAGGGTTTAGGGTTTAGGGTTTAGGGTTTAGGGTTTAGGGTTTAGGGTTTAGGGTTTAGGGTTTAGGGTTTAGGGTTTAGGGTTTAGGGTTTAGGGTTTAGGGTTTAGGGTTTAGGGTTTAGGGTTTAGGGTTTAGGGTTTAGGGTTTAGGGTTTAGGGTTTAGGGTTTAGGGTTTAGGGTTTAGGGTTTAGGGTTTAGGGTTTAGGGTTTAGGGTTTAGGGTTTAGGGTTTAGGGTTTAGGGTTTAGGGTTTAGGGTTTAGGGTTTAGGGTTTAGGGTTTAGGGTTTAGGGTTTAGGGTTTAGGGTTTAGGGTTTAGGGTTTAGGGTTTAGGGTTTAGGGTTTAGGGTTTAGGGTTTAGGGTTTAGGGTTTAGGGTTTAGGGTTTAGGGTTTAGGGTTTAGGGTTTAGGGTTTAGGGTTTAGGGTTTAGGGTTTAGGGTTTAGGGTTTAGGGTTTAGGGTTTAGGGTTTAGGGTTTAGGGTTTAGGGTTTAGGGTTTAGGGTTTAGGGTTTAGGGTTTAGGGTTTAGGGTTTAGGGTTTAGGGTTTAGGGTTTAGGGTTTAGGGTTTAGGGTTTAGGGTTTAGGGTTTAGGGTTTAGGGTTTAGGGTTTAGGGTTTAGGGTTTAGGGTTTAGGGTTTAGGGTTTAGGGTTTAGGGTTTAGGGTTTAGGGTTTAGGGTTTAGGGTTTAGGGTTTAGGGTTTAGGGTTTAGGGTTTAGGGTTTAGGGTTTAGGGTTTAGGGTTTAGGGTTTAGGGTTTAGGGTTTAGGGTTTAGGGTTTAGGGTTTAGGGTTTAGGGTTTAGGGTTTAGGGTTTAGGGTTTAGGGTTTAGGGTTTAGGGTTTAGGGTTTAGGGTTTAGGGTTTAGGGTTTAGGGTTTAGGGTTTAGGGTTTAGGGTTTAGGGTTTAGGGTTTAGGGTTTAGGGTTTAGGGTTTAGGGTTTAGGGTTTAGGGTTTAGGGTTTAGGGTTTAGGGTTTAGGGTTTAGGGTTTAGGGTTTAGGGTTTAGGGTTTAGGGTTTAGGGTTTAGGGTTTAGGGTTTAGGGTTTAGGGTTTAGGGTTTAGGGTTTAGGGTTTAGGGTTTAGGGTTTAGGGTTTAGGGTTTAGGGTTTAGGGTTTAGGGTTTAGGGTTTAGGGTTTAGGGTTTAGGGTTTAGGGTTTAGGGTTTAGGGTTTAGGGTTTAGGGTTTAGGGTTTAGGGTTTAGGGTTTAGGGTTTAGGGTTTAGGGTTTAGGGTTTAGGGTTTAGGGTTTAGGGTTTAGGGTTTAGGGTTTAGGGTTTAGGGTTTAGGGTTTAGGGTTTAGGGTTTAGGGTTTAGGGTTTAGGGTTTAGGGTTTAGGGTTTAGGGTTTAGGGTTTAGGGTTTAGGGTTTAGGGTTTAGGGTTTAGGGTTTAGGGTTTAGGGTTTAGGGTTTAGGGTTTAGGGTTTAGGGTTTAGGGTTTAGGGTTTAGGGTTTAGGGTTTAGGGTTTAGGGTTTAGGGTTTAGGGTTTAGGGTTTAGGGTTTAGGGTTTAGGGTTTAGGGTTTAGGGTTTAGGGTTTAGGGTTTAGGGTTTAGGGTTTAGGGTTTAGGGTTTAGGGTTTAGGGTTTAGGGTTTAGGGTTTAGGGTTTAGGGTTTAGGGTTTAGGGTTTAGGGTTTAGGGTTTAGGGTTTAGGGTTTAGGGTTTAGGGTTTAGGGTTTAGGGTTTAGGGTTTAGGGTTTAGGGTTTAGGGTTTAGGGTTTAGGGTTTAGGGTTTAGGGTTTAGGGTTTAGGGTTTAGGGTTTAGGGTTTAGGGTTTAGGGTTTAGGGTTTAGGGTTTAGGGTTTAGGGTTTAGGGTTTAGGGTTTAGGGTTTAGGGTTTAGGGTTTAGGGTTTAGGGTTTAGGGTTTAGGGTTTAGGGTTTAGGGTTTAGGGTTTAGGGTTTAGGGTTTAGGGTTTAGGGTTTAGGGTTTAGGGTTTAGGGTTTAGGGTTTAGGGTTTAGGGTTTAGGGTTTAGGGTTTAGGGTTTAGGGTTTAGGGTTTAGGGTTTAGGGTTTAGGGTTTAGGGTTTAGGGTTTAGGGTTTAGGGTTTAGGGTTTAGGGTTTAGGGTTTAGGGTTTAGGGTTTAGGGTTTAGGGTTTAGGGTTTAGGGTTTAGGGTTTAGGGTTTAGGGTTTAGGGTTTAGGGTTTAGGGTTTAGGGTTTAGGGTTTAGGGTTTAGGGTTTAGGGTTTAGGGTTTAGGGTTTAGGGTTTAGGGTTTAGGGTTTAGGGTTTAGGGTTTAGGGTTTAGGGTTTAGGGTTTAGGGTTTAGGGTTTAGGGTTTAGGGTTTAGGGTTTAGGGTTTAGGGTTTAGGGTTTAGGGTTTAGGGTTTAGGGTTTAGGGTTTAGGGTTTAGGGTTTAGGGTTTAGGGTTTAGGGTTTAGGGTTTAGGGTTTAGGGTTTAGGGTTTAGGGTTTAGGGTTTAGGGTTTAGGGTTTAGGGTTTAGGGTTTAGGGTTTAGGGTTTAGGGTTTAGGGTTTAGGGTTTAGGGTTTAGGGTTTAGGGTTTAGGGTTTAGGGTTTAGGGTTTAGGGTTTAGGGTTTAGGGTTTAGGGTTTAGGGTTTAGGGTTTAGGGTTTAGGGTTTAGGGTTTAGGGTTTAGGGTTTAGGGTTTAGGGTTTAGGGTTTAGGGTTTAGGGTTTAGGGTTTAGGGTTTAGGGTTTAGGGTTTAGGGTTTAGGGTTTAGGGTTTAGGGTTTAGGGTTTAGGGTTTAGGGTTTAGGGTTTAGGGTTTAGGGTTTAGGGTTTAGGGTTTAGGGTTTAGGGTTTAGGGTTTAGGGTTTAGGGTTTAGGGTTTAGGGTTTAGGGTTTAGGGTTTAGGGTTTAGGGTTTAGGGTTTAGGGTTTAGGGTTTAGGGTTTAGGGTTTAGGGTTTAGGGTTTAGGGTTTAGGGTTTAGGGTTTAGGGTTTAGGGTTTAGGGTTTAGGGTTTAGGGTTTAGGGTTTAGGGTTTAGGGTTTAGGGTTTAGGGTTTAGGGTTTAGGGTTTAGGGTTTAGGGTTTAGGGTTTAGGGTTTAGGGTTTAGGGTTTAGGGTTTAGGGTTTAGGGTTTAGGGTTTAGGGTTTAGGGTTTAGGGTTTAGGGTTTAGGGTTTAGGGTTTAGGGTTTAGGGTTTAGGGTTTAGGGTTTAGGGTTTAGGGTTTAGGGTTTAGGGTTTAGGGTTTAGGGTTTAGGGTTTAGGGTTTAGGGTTTAGGGTTTAGGGTTTAGGGTTTAGGGTTTAGGGTTTAGGGTTTAGGGTTTAGGGTTTAGGGTTTAGGGTTTAGGGTTTAGGGTTTAGGGTTTAGGGTTTAGGGTTTAGGGTTTAGGGTTTAGGGTTTAGGGTTTAGGGTTTAGGGTTTAGGGTTTAGGGTTTAGGGTTTAGGGTTTAGGGTTTAGGGTTTAGGGTTTAGGGTTTAGGGTTTAGGGTTTAGGGTTTAGGGTTTAGGGTTTAGGGTTTAGGGTTTAGGGTTTAGGGTTTAGGGTTTAGGGTTTAGGGTTTA